>LBNU01006788.1:99088-120474 GCA_014162995.1 Artemisia annua | reverse complement strand
TAATACATATCATACAAGCAATACTAACTATATGAAACAACAATACTAACTTATAACTAACAGTTGTAACTAATACACTAGCAGCATTAACTTCGAGCAGTCGTAACTTTGTACTAGCAGTACTAACAGCAGTACTAACTTTTGTACTAATCTCATCATCTGGATATTCTCCGTCTCTGTTTTAAGTAGAAAATAAAAAAGTTAGAAGCACATACAAATATACAATACGCAATTTAGAGATTAGAAAAAAGTTACCAAGAGCCGACGAAGAAACCGGTCTGATGTGTCATTTGCATTCAAATACTCATTTTGCTGCAGTTGTAGAACAAAACGAGCAGACAGTTTAGTGTTATTAATCATATCTATATGAATTTAACGGGGATCGCAAACAGTCACAATGATATGGTTAGAAGTTACAGTATTACGAAATGAAAAAAAAAAAAAACATGCACCAGTCCATAATAGCACCTAAAACCTACAATGGTACAAAAGGTTAGTAAACCAACTTGGTATACCTTATCTTGGAATTCTTTTTCTGCTTCAGAAGATTCAAATGCATTGCCGTCATCCCAGCTGGCAGCAGGATGGTTAGCTACCTGTTCCATTAAACAAGTTAGGACCCCAGAATGCTCACTTGAAGAAGGGGCTTTCTTAGAAGAATTCCCAATTAGACTGAGTTATAACCATAAATTGAGCTTGAAAGTATTATAAACATGGAGCCTGACAAAAACGCCATTAGTTTTACCTGTGAATAATAATCGTCCATTTCTTCCTCTATCTGCTGACGTTACTCATCCTATAAATAGATATTATGAACTGTAAGAAACCAAGGCACTAATAACGCTGCATAATATAAGATCTCCCAACCATGAAACAGTAAAAATATACACGGGTTGGCTTGGTGACTGAGATGGAAAATACCCACGCCTCAATTTAATTCCAGTCCCTCGAAAATGAACTGTGCCAGAAAATCCAGATGAGGGAATTTTTAGCCTGGCATCCCATGTATCATCCTCACCCGTGAAAATAGCATGAAGCCCCTGCAAGAAACAAGTAACGTGCTTAATGCTAACATAAAAGACAACAAAATTAGATGTACCAAATATAAGTTTAGCATCAAAAACCAACATACCGGGGTAGGCAAGGGTATATAAACTCGGGCAACAAATAATCCAGATGGTTGAAATGTTCTGTAGTGCCAAACCTGGAATGAATAAATGTCAAACACTTTAATTACCAAGCAAGCAAATCAGTCACATTTGGTACAAATGAAACAGTTTCACAAACAGCAACCATATTTGAGTTAATTTCCTATATAACAGATGTTATGTTAATCTTTTAATAGATCACTTACGCGACTGCGATAAGCAAACTCCAACTGTTTAGCAACATCCTCCCGGAGTGGAAACCAATCAAGACTCCCTTTACGAGCAAAACAGTGGCCTCTTAGAACACATCGATTGTCTCCATTTCAATAAATAGGAAAACTATGTCGTCTTAATTAGTCTACCTGCAACGATTACCACCACACGAATTTATAATAAAAAACATGTTTTAGGCTAGTTTTAATTAATCCACGAAAATCAATATAAATAATTTTATATTTGATTACACATTTAAGAAAATATAAATTAAATATGTGTTTGAGCATACCCATTATCAGAGTAGGATAGGTGAGATGAGGGTGATGGTGGCTCGACTGTGATGGTGGTGGATGTGGTGGTTATCTCGAACCAAACAACACCGAAGCAAACACACTCTCCCATACAGTTCCCTTGTATTGATGACGGTGATGGCGTGCAGGAGCGATGGTTGGTGGAACGACGGCGAGATAAGGCGGTGAAGTGTGGCGGTGGTGTGAGTCGGTTCTAGAGAGAAGGAGAAGAGATGAATAGATAGAAGATAGATCTGACTAGTGTAAGTGTTAGTGTTTTGATTTTGGGGAAAAAGGGGCGGGATCTTGAGCGGGAGATTGAAATTTTTGGGGAAAAAGGGGCGGATCTTGAGCGCGCATGGTTAAAATTTTGGAGATTGTAAGTAATATAAAATTTAATGAGTTGACCTCAATCTTATATAAGTTGACTCGAGTTATTGTTGAGTTCTCGAGCTTGTAAGTAATATAAAATATGTTTTTTTATTTTTAATAATTATTATTATTATTATTTTTATATATATATGTAAGTGTACTAAGTGTAAATATTTATTTATGAATGTATCAAGCTTTTCGAGCTGAAGTCGAACCGAATTCAATTCTTAGATTATATTCTATATTTCAATTTTAATTTGTGTAAGAAAATACATCTTTACAGATAAATCGAGCTTTTCGAGTCAAGCTCAAGCCGAGTTCAAACTTTCTCGATCCCAGATAACATGATCGGGAGGTCCCTGCATACTTGCTTCTTAGTGTCTATGACAAACGGTACTATACAACTACCAAGCCGGTGTAACCCATGCATGACTGCCTTTAATAACTTCAAATACATTATTTCATATAACATTCATACTATAACTATACACCTACCAATTAAGCTGGTGCAATCCATGCATGACTGGTGATAATGGCTAATTCACATGGTCATAGGTTATATGCATTCGGTTATCACTGGTCACATTCAATAATGGGTATTTGACATCATATGGGTCATATGCATTGGGTTATAGTTGCTTAGAGTGTCATGTTACGACACATCCATGACTGTTGATAATGGGTAATTAACATGGGTAATGGGTCATGTGCATTGGGTTGTAGTGGCGTATAGTGTCAGGTTATCGACCAATACATGATTGGTGATCGACATTGGGAAATTAACATTTGTCATGGGTCATGTGCATTGGATTTTGTAAATAAGACAAATACTATACAACATTTTTATATGTTTTGTAATTTTTTACGTTATCATCCGTTTGTAAAGTTTTCGTTCTTTTTGACCGTTTCAATCAATTTTGATCGATTTCGCTAGTTTTTGACCGACGTTGACAATTTTTGACAGATTTCGACGGATTTAGACCGTTTTAGAACGATTGCGACCAATTTCAACCTTTTCGACCGATTTACCCGAATAAGGATTTTTTTTCTTCATTTTCTGGTATATTTTTATAAATTAATGTATGTAAAAATAATAGAATTAGGCTATTTTTTAATCATCTGCATTGGGTTTTATTTAAAACAAACACCACATGTCACTACATAATTCGTGGGGATGTAGCGCCACAACCATGCCTGAAACCCTCTGTAAGTACTTAGCCATTTCCACGAAATGGCCCAAGCCAAGCTACACTAAGCTAACGGATTATTCAGTCCAGTCGGTCCGGTCCGGTCCTGGACCGATACTCACCCTTACATACTACAAGGAATATCCAAAAAATCCAAACAAAGAAAAAAGGGTAAAATGCAAAAATGGTCACAAACTATCACGAAATCGTAGAAAATGGGACCGAGTCACAAAGGTGTGCAAAAAAGCCACTAACATTACGTATAAGTGCAAAAAAGCCACCGAGAGCCATTTTTCGTTAGTTTCCTCGTTAAGTGCCATATTAAAAGCCACCAGTGTTTTGAAACGCGGGTCGACCCGGTCGGGTTAACCGGTTCTAAAACCGGGTTAACCGGTGTGACCAGACGGGTATTTGAGTGACCGGGTCAACCCGGTTCTCGAAACACGGTCGGCTTTCGTTTGTTCAAAATTTTTTAATAAAAACCTGGGTTGACCCGGTCAAAAAAATAAAAAAATAATAAATTAAAACCGGGTTGATCTGGCGGTCAAACCGGTTGACCCGGTGCCCGTTGACTCGATCGGGTCAATTTTGAACCCGGTTTTCAAAACATTGCCTACAACCCACACATGCAAATCAATTTGACATGACCTCTTTGATGACGTGCATGGATTAACCTTTAATAATATAAGTTTCCCTTTTTTTTAATGAGTTGGGCCATTTTTGGCAAGTTGCTAAAGTTTTGGGTGAGGGTGAGTCTTTGTAATATTTTCTTTTTAATAACATACCCCACACACCCATTTCCCCCTTCCCCTATTATTCCCAAACGGTCCTAAAAAATAAGACAAGAACCCTAAAAATGAGTACATCGAGTTCAACCCAATCCCGTTTAATTGGAGATAAGATTGAGTTTTTTTGCCACTGTAATCGTTAATTAAGGGTGCAAACATCAACCTCAAGGCCCAATCCAGGAAAGAGGTATGTAAAATGTGACACTTGTCGAGTGTATGAGTTTCTTGATGATGACCTACCAAGTCAATACTACAAAGACTTGGTATATGGGTTCTTTCAAAGGCAAAGAGGAAGGGATAATGGACCAATGATTGAGACACTTGCTTTGGAGAAGTCAAGGTTGGAAGAAGAGTTGAAGGTTACAAAGTCAAGGTTGGAAGATGAGTTGAATTCTAGAAACGCGAAGTTGGAATTGTATGATAAGTTGTTTATGGTCATGTTAGGATGTTTGTGTGTAATATAATATGTGTTGGGATGGGTATGTCACTAGGCAAGTTGTGTACTCTGTAATATAGTGTTTTCAAATGTAGAATGTTAAGTTAGTTTATGAAATCTTTGTTCTGTGTTGGTTTTACAAGCATTAACATTAAACTTCAAACATAACAAACATAACATAATTGATAAATAAACATTAAACTTCAAACATATATAACAAACATAACATAATTGATAAAGAAACATTACATAAGTTTATTTTACTAAAAAAAGAACTTCAAACAAACATAACAAAATTGATAAAAAAAACATTCAAATTCATAAAAATACTTCTAAAGTGCTTTAACAAATGTGTGCTTGTTAAAAACCTTCAGCTTTGCTTCAGCAATCTTCTTCTTCAATTCCAAAAGCACGAGAATGTCGGACTTTTGCAGTTTCTTCAAATACTCCAAACACTTGAACATCTGCATCGAGGGACGACACACAAGTTCCATTTCAGCCATGTACTTGTTCCTTTGATTAACAATATCAAGCAACTCTTCATATGCCTGTGTCAGATCTTTCACATACTTCATATCACGTTGTGTCTCCCTATCAAAATAAACAGTCATTTGGTATGGTAACTCATGTGAGTTAGCAGCCGTTTCTAGTTCCTGAAGAAGCACAAATTGAGACATTCTTGCACCTTTTGATAAAACTTTTGATTTAGTGGTTTTGTTAATGGATGAATGAAGAAGTTACTTGGGTTAAATCATATAAATAGGCGGGGTAATTACATATGAAACTGTGTTTTAGGCGTGTTTGGGTAATACATGCTAAACGTTTGGGTTACCAACATACACATCCCAAATTAAATTGCCTATTTTTTTTGCTTTCAGTACTTGTTCCTTTGTTTAACATTATCAAGCAACTCTTCATATGCCTGTGTCAGATCTTTCGCATACTTCATATCACGCTGTGTCTCCCTATCAAAATAAACAGTCATTTGGTATGGTAACTCATGTGAGTTAGCAGCCGTTTCTAGTTCCTGAAGAAGCACAAATTGAGACATTCTTACACCTTTTGATAAAACTTTTGATTTAGTGGTTTTGTTAATGGATGAATGAAGAAGTTAATTGGGTTAAATCATATAAATAGGAGGGGTAATTACATATGAAACTGTATTTTAGGCGTGTTTGGGTAATAAATGCTAAACGTTTGGGTTACCAACATACACATCCCAAATTAACTTGCCTAGTTTTTTTGCTTCCATTAGATTAGATAAAAGGTTATGCAACCATTGACACTAGTAAATATTACATAACCGGTAGATAAACATTATAACAAGTACATATTGTTATAATCAATAAAAAGTTGAATCGATTTTTCATCTATTTACTAAGCTTGATTTATGCCTAGCAACATTAATTTATGCCTAGCAGCATTAAGTTATGCCCAGCAGCATTAACTTCTGAGTTACTAGCATTCACCCAATTTCCAATCCAAACAGCTTTTTCTTTGCCTTTCCTGCAAAATGTTAGTCTATAAACAAAGAAAACACAAGCCATAACATATGAACAATGATCACAACATCTAACCCCTCAAAATTAGATAAGTTATCAGTAATGTGTGACCATATGTATTGGTCACATATAATACCCTTATAATGTGACCATATGTAAAGCCTATAGTCACATGATCGTGCTTCAATTAAATGTGACTATACACAATTAGGATTTGGCAAGCAAACACACATTAAACTTTAGACACGCATATTAACTTACGTGACCATATGTGTCGAATTCTCGTTACACTTAATCATGTTTGCATGGTTTTGTGTGACCATATATGACATTTAGTCACACTCTTCAAGTGTGTGACATATATTTGTCACTCTTAAATGCATTTCGTGACTAACGCTTCAAACTAAATTTTTAGTTGTCACACATTTCAAATTCATATGTGGCTAACTATTCAGCAAAGAATAACAGTCACGTTTATATAATGTGTGACAAACTTGACTATATAATTTAGCCATATACAAAAGTACTTTGTGTGAACATATATCTTTTTTGGTCACACTGCTCAATTGTGCGACATATATTTGTCACGTATGTATATCTATAGGGTGACTAATGTTTCGAGCTGATTTGTATCGGTCACACGTCCCGAATTAAAAATGACTAAAATGTCGAAAAATATTTACCAGTTACCCTCTAGTCACATATATACACAAATGCGTGACAAATATTTTACGAAATGGTCACACAAGTCGGATCAAGTGTGGCTGTTTATTTAAGGCTGGTACATTTAGTCATGTAAAAATGTCACCGTGTGACCGTTCAAAAACGACCATGTGTGACGAAAGGTCATTTTTGGCCTAGTGTATTGAGAAAGGGTAAGAATATCTGTACCTTATGCAAAGCAAACAACCAACCACAGAAAGCAAACGGAAATGGAAACTACTCCCTCCTCGGCGGATCTACACGAATTAATTATCAAGTATTACTTATAAGATCTTTTTAAATCAGATTACTCATTTTAGGTTTCTTTCCATTTTTAGTAACTTTCTATTTTTAGCAGGTTTCCCGAATTAGTAAGTTTTCACATTTAGTAAGTTTCCCAATTTAACATTATTACCCATTAATGATCACAGTTATCATTTAAATATGATTAAGTGTTCAAAATGATTTATATTAAGGATTATGGTTTAATTACGGCAATTTATGATAGTCTAGGGTTAAAAGTGTAAATTATATAATTATACGTCAATTTCATAATTTGTCAAGTTCATAAGTTTTAGTAACCCACGCATGCAATTATTTAACCTCGTTATATACATGTTCACATTTTATTTCACGTTTCAAATAGCTTCTATCTCACAATTCTATAACTTCATATATATGTTCCCACACTTGTTTTACACATTTAGACACATTATTATTCTTTTAATACTCATTATGCAAGCATGCCTTCTAGCCATTTTGTCATCCATATGATACTCACACACTCATTTCCTTATAATTCTTAAGTTAATATTCCAGCTCTTAATGCATGCTATACAAATATGCATGTCCCCTCTTTTATAATCTTAGTTTCTATTCTGATTTTTAGATCATGAGTTAGAAATCAAACTGAGTGTTCAAGACCAGATCCATGAGTGCATAAAACTGATTCAGAAGACAAAGTAGAAAACAACGTTGACTCGACCCTCGCGACCGAAAAGCAAATCTGCGACACCCCCTTTATATATATTATCTATTTATTTTATTTTATTTCGATTCGAAAATAAAGCCGAAGCCACATGCATGCATTCTTTTTATATAACTCAATCAAATCAGATTCAAGCAGGTTATAAATCAACTTAAGGAAGGTTTTTATTTTATGATTTCATGTGATGACTCTTGTTCGAATACATGCATGCTTTCCTCTTTATATAGCTCGTTAAAACCCCATATATTATAGATCGGAACAAAACAAATCAAGACAGAAAAATACGAGTTGAATCAGGCTGAACATTGGTCGATTAGCTAAGTTTATTTTCATTATTTCATGAGCGAATAATATAGAACGTATGCATGCAGTTTTAATATATATATTAGTCGATTTCATGTGACGTCTAACTCGTATACATGCATGCATAACTCCGATTCATTTACTGGTTATATAACATGTTTTATACATGTATCAAGAGATCAAAATGAAAGGAAAAATAGATCAAGGATGATACGAATACCCTCGTCGCGTGACCGAATGGAGAAACAAGAACCAAGGACCAAGACAAGTCAAAACCCAAACCAACCACACCTCTCGAATCTGCTACAAACCCACGACTAACACCACCTTCGAACCAGAATACAGCCCAAAGAAACACCCACAATTCGAAACACAATCACCACCTTATACCAAAGAAACCTCGACCAACAAGCCTCCTTTGATTACCTTCTTTAATCGAATATGTGAAAGGAAAAAGATTGTGCCGCCACTTGTTTACAACTAGGTTTAGTGTGTGAGAAAGTTTGTTAACAAATGAAGGGAATATGGGGAGATATAGGATGACTGTTACCGAGTATTTGGGTAGGGTGGACCAGAATTTATTCCAAGTTTTCAAATCTTATTCGGTTGTATCTCTTTTAAATTGTTAAGATGTGTTTCCAAATTTCCAAAGGCTAAGAATGGTCTCAAAATGTTTTAACGTGTTATATATCTAGACATTAAGGGACTTAGGTAATGTGCTCAAAAGAAAAGAAATAAACTGGACCCAAAATGACTTAGAAGTCGAATGAGGAAAGGCCCAACACCAAGAGTTAATCTGCCCCTAATATGACTTGTAGACGAGTGAAAATTTCGTTTAGAGAACATATATATCGGTTTCGACATATCTTGATTTATGAATTAAATGTTTGTAGTCTTTATGTTCATATTGTTTAGTTAACTTAAGATTGGTTAAAGTTCGAAATTTAAGCCATAACGCATTCGGAAAACATATTTTAGGTTGTTATAGTCACTCTTTGACACCATCGCCAAATGGAAACCCAACAACAACCAATGATTTAATCAAATGAGTCATTGGATCATGAACCTCATCAACCATCATTGATAGAGAGTTTGGCTTACTGCTATGCCAGACCCTCAATCTTTCCACAAGATCAAGGTCATACACAATCACAATCATTTGTGTTTCACCCCATTTACAAATTCATTCATGGTCCTCTTCACGGAGAACCAAGCTTCCGCCATTATGTTCAAAACAACCACCACAAGAGCCTTCCCAACACTTTGATTCAATGTTTCCTTCTCATGAGGAAATAAATGAATCCGTATGGGAAACATCTCCAAACTCACCGAGTATAGGAAATAAGAACACCTCTCAACCATCCACGTTTGCTCCATCAAGCACAAGTAATGCACCACCAACAAACGAAATCCCTCTTCCACCAAACTTTCCTCGCCATGATTGCGGACATTGTGAGGGAACCGCTCACATTAGTGAAGGGTGTCAAAGGGACATCCGTGAGCTAACCTATGAAATGAGGTTTATTCTAAACCACATTTTGGAATGTCTAAATGTCATGTCTCACCAACCTCATGCTTAGTGCATCATTGAGTAATCCAACAATATTAGGATTTCATCCGTAGTAGTGCAAACAAACCACTAGTATTCCACCTCCACCATTCTCAAAATAAAACCCGGTTCATCCTCCAACACTCGTTTGGATCATCACCAACCTTAGAACATGTTTTAGGTGGATGTTTCTCATTAACGAATGTGATATTTGTTTCTTTTATAGAAGTAGGTTTTTATGTTCTCAGTTTCTTTTTATTTTTTTTAACTTTTAGAAGTAGGATGGTATACAAATCATTTCTTGTCTTTGACTTTCTAAAAGTCAAATTTTACATGAAATGATATTCATTCTACTATGAAGTACGCATTGTTTATTGACCATTTAGGTATTGTGATTATACTATACCTTGCTTTGGTAACATATATATCTTGTGACATTAACCTTCTCTTGCAGGATCAAAATCCATGTATTCCTTCCTTGTTACTTCAATTTAGGGGAGTAATATTCAAGGGGGAGCATGGGAAGAGCATTTTTTTTCCGCATCGCAACTCTTCTCTTTGTTTATCTTGTGCGGCAACTAACCTCTTTTCTTTGTAGGTTCAAAATTCATGTCTCCTACCTTGGCACTCCATTTAGGGGGAGTATTGTCCAAGGGGGAGTACTTTCGTCATTCCGCCTCGCAACTCTTCTTTTTGTCTCATCAAAAAGGGGGAGAGTTTATATTAAACTTGTTCTCATTCCCAACTCTTGCATATCACATCATTTTAGCAAAAACAAGTTTTAATACAAACTTTATAAGACTTAACACTAAAACTAGTGGCTTACTTATAAATAAAGTTTATGTTTTGTCATCAACAAAAAGGGGGAGATTGTTAATACAAATATCGCCTAAAAACGTTATTTATATTTTACGATCTTTGCTAAATTTTTGTTAATAACAAAGTGTAAACTTTAGTTTATAGTAAAACACCATTTTAGTTTCTAAGACTTATGTAACTAGACTTTATACTTCATATTAATAATAACATTGTTATATTTCTTAATATAGTAAGTATAAACATCACATCATATGCATTTATGGAAAGGTTGAGTGTTTGACTCTCCATAGGACTTCTTACACACTTTGGAAGTATTCCAACTTTGAGTGTTTGACTAGAAGTAACTTGATGTGACATTGCTTGATATGGAAAGATTTTCTTGTAAGCTCTGACTGTCAGTCCTGGCGGAACCCTGGGGGTATATGGGCGGAACCCATTCTTTGGTTCCGCCATATCCGCCAGACTGATGGTTTGTTTGGGTATAAATACCAAACCACTTACAAGAAAATTCCAATCACTTAGAGTCATATTTTACATATACTCTCATCTAACTCAGTAGAAACTCACTTGTGTGATTGTCTTATGTAGAAAGGAAGTTCACAAGTTCATCCAAGAAGTTACAAGTATTCAACACAACGTTGCAAGACTTGTTAGCTTAACTTCATATAAACTTAGTGTAGTTTATACTTCATTTGTTTGTGAATATTCAAGAGTGAACGGTTAGTATTTTAGGCCTTAAAATAGATAGTGTGACGGGAGTGGTTGTACCCTTGTAAAAGAACTCGACATCTAGCTTAGTGTCGGAAATAGTGGATAGGCGACGTTAGGTTGGTTCTACCTTGAACTAGGACCCAGTATCTAGCTTTGTACCGGATAAAGTGTAAGCGATGATTGTAAAGGTTTCTCTGCCGGTGAAAGGAGCTTGTTGACTAGTGCTTGAAACTCTCGAGTTGGAAACTCGGGGCATGGATGTAGGACAAGGAAAAAGAGTCCTTGTAGCCGAACCACGATAAACAATCATGTTGTGGTTTGATTGTTTCTATTTTTATACTCTCTTATTAATTATTGATAATTAGTTAGAATCGTTAATTACGCGTAAAGCTTTTCAAAGATTAACAAGTTAAAAAGCGGTAAACTATTCAACCCCCCTTCTAGTTTTTCACACAGGGAACACACCCACAAAGTTCATTTAAAAACTAATACAAGTTTAAATAATGATTTGTAAAAATAATAAGCTTTTAAGGTTCAAAAGGGAGCTACGGCGTAGCTGAAAGGGGTTGTTGCGCCGTAGTTGCTAAAAATCTTCAGAAGGACACCTGGTGGTTGCTACGGCGTAGTAATGTAGGGAGCTACGCCGTAGCTAAGTCCTGGGGAATTTTTCTTGGCGCAAAAGTCCAAAAATTTGTTCCCCAATGCAAAGCTTCCTCTAGGACCTGCAAATTATTAATACAAAACATACCAAACCAACAAAATAAAGCAAAATGAAAGGAAAAGGATAATTCGGGTTATCTCCCGAAAGAGCACTTTTGTTTATTATCGAGTATTTAAGTTACACTCACTGCCAAACTAGTCAACCGGTTGCACACCAAGTTGGGTGTGCATTTCTTCTCTTATCAATTTTTTGAATTTTGCTCCATTCATCCTACCTACTGGCAACTGTTTGTCGATTGTTTTATCGATACTTATGAAACTTCCTACTCCATCCATCGTGTATTTTCAAACCTTGAAAGTTTCGACTTTTACTTCCGGGGGATCATACCTTCGTCCTTCCAATTGACATTCGTGTACTTCCATAGCTTCCAATTCAACCTCATGCCAGAACTTCCGCCCTTTTTTGAAGGATCTTTCATATTTCTCCCATATATTCTGGAGCATATATCCTTTTACTCCTATCTTGAGTTCATATTCGTCAAGGAGTTGCAATACCTCTCTTTCGAATTATAACTTAAATCTTTCAAAACTCCTTTCGAGAGGGTCATCATACTCCTCTGGCTCTTCGGATTTGTCTGAATAACTATCGATCATCCATTCCACAAATGCCTTCAGTCTGGTTTTCTTTTCAATGTTTGTAGTACTGAACCTTCTTGTAATCCATTCATCAAACAAATTATCACGCCCTTTTGGTCTTTTTTCCAGATCAGTGCAATTTATTTTGAAGTGCTGATCAGCTTCTTCAGGGAGAATGTTTTTAGAGCATTCTCTTGTTTTAGCTGAGTACACCTTTTCATTGTAAACCTCTTTGGGTAGATTGCTTTCGCGCTCATCAAACGAAAGGTTCGAGTGATAGTAGTCGTAATCTTGTTGGAATCTTTTTATCACATGCTCATTAATTATATTGTTTCCAAACCTGACCTTATACCAATCGTGAAATTACAGGTTTCCGAATTCACTGTCACGTCTTTCGATTCCCTAAAATCATATCCATTACAAATGAGCCCGTTTGTCTTGGTCTAATTCCCCGTTATCTCCTCCATCACAAATGTAATGGAAAGGATTGCAGGATGGCCAAGCTTGTTCAGACCCTTCGCTAACCATAATTATTGGGTTACAATAATGGTTTTTTAATACGGGGTTTCTTCCATCCATGACCCTGCTCATAATTTGATCATGCCTATTCTGAGTCTGCTTAGAATAACTAACACGTTCTTCAAAATGGTTAATATTGCAATTCTCACAGGATTCCAAATCACAGAAAACAGGGTTAGTGTAAATATCCATATTTGTAGGAACACTCGTATTATTAGCTTCTTTAATCATGCAGACTTCTTCTAGAGAGGTATTAACAGATTTCAAGGACCCATTATGAATAAATGTGATTCTCTCGTTCCCATTTTCTAGAGTTATTTCTTTTTCAAAAAAATTTATATAAGCATGTGAAGTAGCCAAAATTGGTCATCCAAGAATTAGGTTATTATTACGTTCATCAATCATGTCTATAACCAAAAAGTCGCCAGGGAATATAAACTTACTGACTCTAAGTAAAACGTTATCCACTGTTTCCTTAGGTGTTGCTCTTGACATATCTGCCATTTCGACCATTGATGTTTTTTTCTTAAGGTTAATAAGATTTAATTTTTTAAATAATGAAAATGACATTATGTTAACACTGGCCCCTAAATCAGCTAGAGCAAACATATCAAAATTACCAATAGTGACGGGAGTAGAAACTTTCCTGGATTTGGTTCTTTCTCTGGAAGCTGGCTGGGTATTCTCTCGTAAGCAACATTGTTTTCCCGTAGATAACTAACCCCACAAAATTTGCTGCCAATGTCTGTATCTCTTTGGATTTCTCCATTTTCCTCACTTAGGGACAGAACCTTACGCTCCTCAAGGTCAACTTCAGATTTCTTCATTTGGATATTTTTTGCTAATTGTCTGATTTGAGTTTTAAGGTTCTTAATTGCGGCGCTCTGATTTCGTAAATTTCTTTCGGTGTCTACTTTCATCTCGTTCATCCGTTCTTGAAACTTTTCGTTCTTCCTTGAGGACTCCTTGATGTGCTTATTAACCATTTCTTCTAGGCTAACTTTTCTTTTTTCATAGACTGGCCGACTTTCAATCTTAGTGTACCACTCCTGAGGTCCCACACGATATTTAGCTCCATTTCCTGGTCCTAGGTGTGTTTTACTAGCTTCTTCGACCATGGCTTCCTCTACTCTCTTGACTTCTTTCTTAATCACAATATTTTCCTTTCCGTGTTCACGTTCAGACCTGATGGCATGCACATTTTCCTTAACTTTTTTAATGTCACGCCCTAAGCTTTCGATATTATTAGTGATAAGGGTGATTCCTTCGGTGCTACCAGCAATGCTCCTACTAATTCTACCTTCGTGCCACTTTTGAGAGTGGTTCTCCATGTCTTCAACAGCCTTTAAGGCTTGAGCAAGGGTCATTCTAGGTATTGGTCCCTGAGAATTTAACATTTGGCGGGTGGAGATATTGATCCCTTTGTTGAAAATGTTAGCCATTTGCTGCTTGTTGAGATCATGAGTAGGGCACTTGTACAAAAGATCATTGTACCTATCCCAAGCTTGGTACAATGTTTCATCTCCATCTTGCTTCAAGTTGTGAATATCTTCAAGCTGCTTTGCGTTCCTTGAAGGAGGGCAATACCTTTGGATGAAGTGCTTCTTAAGGAGAGTTCAAGTGTTTACAGTCCCTACTGGTAACCTATCAATCCATTTCTTGGCTGCTCCGGTTAATGTCATCGGGAATACTTTGAGCATTATCATCATGAGATACTCCCGGAATGTTGAACAAACTCACAATGTAAAGAACATTGTCAATGTGCTCGTAAGCATCTTCCGTCTTGCTCCCTGAAAATGGGTCTTTTCGCAGTTCCCCTATGAATTGATTCTTTATTTCGAACTGAACGTCATCCCCAATAGCTGGCCTAACCAAACCAGGCCCTTGCTCTTCTCGTGTAAGAGCCAAATACTCTTCAAGCGTGAGGTTGTCGATGTCAACTTCTGCCATTGTACCTGAAACTTGAAAATGATCGTGAGGTTGTCGATGTCAACTTCAAGCGTGAGGTTGTCGATGTCAACTTCTACCATTAAAAACTTAAATAAATTCCTAATAGCTCCCCGGCAGAGGCGCCAAAAACTTGATGCAGGTTTTACCGACCATGTTTTAATATTTATAAAGTTACTCATTTACCTAAGGTCTACCTAATGCACTATCGGGCAGTGTACCCGGTCATTTGAGGTATAGCTAGTTGGTAAAGCCGAGGTCGTCCCAAGAGCTATGTGTGTGGAGTCTATCAAAGTTTAGTGTCACGTGTAAAAGGGGTTTTATGATTGAAAAGATTAATTAACTATGAAATTTAAATAACAAAGCAAGTAATAAAATAGAAGAGAATCAATAGAGGAGAGATAGTGCTAACCTAATGACTACTCTTGTTATTATTATGATTATATTTCTATAAGTGCATCCTATCATATCGTCTGGGGGTTATACTCATTCCGGATCAGAGGGTTAAATCACCTAAATCTATCTTACACCTTGTCTTATCCCCGACTATTGTAAAGCCGAGGGTTCATCGGGCGGCGTGAACCTACGAAGATGCAAGAGTCATTAAGTACCTCTACTAACATGGACAAATCTAGCGGGATGCGGCATGGTCAGATCTTACACCCCCTGTAGCTCCTTTAAGCGTATCGCATTGGTAGGTGTTCCTAAGGTTAATTCGCACATGTATGGTGATATTGCTATCACCAAGTCACATCCCCATCGGCTTGGTTCCTAGGGTTAATTCCCCAAGCCTCCAAGAAACTACCAATGCTCAACACTACCGGAACTAAAGTATCCTAAGACTCGCCATGAAAGTATACAAACAATAGACAATAGATGTGTAGAAAACTAAATCATAATAATAACAATTTCATAACTAGGCTAACACCAAGAGGTGTTTAGCCACTCATATTCATAATTGCAGTAAAACAATATTGAGTTAATACAAATGTAAACATGAATCGAATACAAGACAAAGGAATTGATAAAATTATGATTGGTGTGTGAATCCTCCCTTGGAAATGACTTCTATGTGGCTAGAACTTCGTTCCTCCTTTTCCCTGAGTTTCTCCCAACTTCTGTGTGGTGAAAAGTGAATGAATAAACTCGGAACTAGGGTTGGTATTTATAGGCCCGACTTTGCTACGGCATAGCTGATTGAGTTGCTACGCCGTAGCCTTTGTAAATATTAACTACGCCGTAGCTTGATCAAGTGCTACGGGCGTAGTTTCTTCTTTGGATGCTTCTACGGCGTAGTTATTAGGGGAACTACGCCATAACTTCTTCTTTGGCCACGTGAGTTCTTTACTGCCTCAAATTGTGGTCTACGCCGTAGGTGGAGAGTTGCTACTCCGTAGAGCCTTTTAGTAGATCTCTACGCCATAGTCATGGGATGAGCTACACCGTAGTCTTCATAAATCTTTGCTACGGCGTAGATAGATGAACCTCTATGTTGTAGTTAATGCAGAATCTACATTCTTCATTTATTTTCTCTTAAGTCCTTCTATTTCCACGTTTCTTCGTTCTTTTACTCATCTTTACCCTGAAAACAGAATATAAACAAATAAGAGTATATATATCCTACATATGAATAGAAAAGATTAGCAATTAAGGGGGAAATTAACACTTAAATCATGGGTAAATTTGACGTTATCAGTTGGTTAAACAAACTTTCAACTTTTCTTCTTTCTTTTTCTTTTCTAATTTTTTCGATGTTTTTTTAAACTAACATAGATGTGTAAAATTTCAGAACTTTACTATCACGATTTTTCCGGATAACATTTCTTTACTTTTCTAACTTTCAAATATAAAAGTAATAGTGAAAGTAATAAACACACGAAAATAAAAATTATACAATATGTACTTTCACTCCAATTGCATTGTGCAATTTCCCGACCTAACCAAAGATAATGAATTACGCACACGAACACAGGTTACGCAAGAAAACACACTTTGCCTAAGCAACTAACAACGGACTTTAATCTACAGGGTAGGCTAAGGTGTAAAGGTGTAACGAAACATAAAACATAGGTGTAAGAAACGAAAGGAATGGATCTGAGGGTTTTTCTAGGGGTATCTTACTCTAAAAGTGAGAGTAAACAAAAGAGTTTAAATGGGGGTTAACTAACCAATGTGGTTAGTTAATAACACATAACGTTTAAAGGCTATTTGGGGGTAATCCTAGAATTTTACCAAGTTAGACAAGTCACTCCAATTATATCAATAATACTCATTATGGTGGACTCAAATAGTTCTAAATTTTACAAGTCACCGGCACACTAAAATGTTTGTGGAAAAAGTTCTCACAATTTTTGAACATAAGGTTATTTGTGCGGTTATGTAATTTTGACTAAACAAAAACATGCTAATTTTTTTTAAATTTTGACATATTAAGCATAGATTAAGCATATTTTTGAAAAGTTTAGGACAGGTTACGTTCTAATTCTCCATCCCCCCCTCCACTTATGTTAAACAACGTCCTCGTTGTATGTATTTTAAATTAAAAACGGGAAATTAAAAAGAATTAGAACGGAAAAATTCCCTTAGATTTGCTCGGTATGATCCTCCATTATGCGTTTGCGAGCAATCCTATAAATACCACCATTCTAAAATTCCACACCTGAGTTTAAGAAAATCAAACTTGTGCATAATTCATTAGTAGTTAGAAAATAAAACCTAAGAAATAAATATAAACATTTCATCAGGTCAGTCGATACGCCGCATCCATGGAAAGGGATGCGCGGTATCGAGCCTGGATTCAATACGAATCATAAAATAAGATGCGTCGCATCCTTAACCAGGGATGCGTCGCATCCTTAACCAGGGATGCGCCGCATTAAAAAAACTGACAGAATGTTTTAAGATCTAAAAATAAAAATGCAGAGAAATAAATAAAAGATATGACCTGAGCAGTTGATACGCCGCATCTATGGAAGGAGATGCGCCGCATCGACTAGAGGTCTGACAGACTCGATGACAGAAAAATAAAAGATAGATTCCAGGTTGTCTCCTGGTTAGCACTTTTCTTTATTCCAGAGTCTTCAAGTTAGACTCATCTTCAGCTCCTATTCCAGTATTTCTGGTTCAAACTCGACAACTTCGTTATCAGCATTGTCGATGTAATTATTAAAGTACCTCCATCGTGCCTTTGAAACAAAACTCTTTTAATAATCTTTGACAATTGGTGCACTTCAATCGTCAATTCTCTAATCATATTATTTTGTTCTTTTAGCAACAGTTCATTGATGAAAGTTACAACCTCATGATGCTCCTTATTACATTCGTGGGCAGACTCTGATACGATCTCATTGATTGTCAGTTTTATCATTGGTCCTCCGAACCAGCTTGGGAAAATATCAATCATGATTCCTGAAACACAAAACAAATAGGCTTCGAAGTAAAAAATTTCTAAGAAACAGGAAAGTTGATAAGAATTTTCTCCATTCGGGATAAATAAATGATGCACCGCATCCTAGAAATAGGATACGCCGCATCTTAATTCGTTAAAAACAAATTAGACTTTTCTTCAGAAAAACAATACGCCGCTTTATTAAATTGAATGCGCCGTATGTTTAAAATTATCAAAAATCAATTATATTTATAAAAATTAAATGCGCCGTATAGCAAAAGCTAATACGCCGTATCTTTGTTATGCTTCAAAATACAAGATTTTTTATTCAGATTTAAATGCTCCGTATCGATGAAAATCGATGCGCTGCTTTTATTTAATAATTCGAAAACTGTTTTTAATAAATAAATAAATACGCCGTATTTGTAAATCAGATGCGCCGTATGTCCGTTAGGCTTTAAAAAGATTTCTGATTAAAAACAGAATACGTCATATCTAGGGGATAGATGCGCCGTATTCGAATTTTTAAACGCGTTGTATTTAGAAAATTAAAATGCTATACGCCGCATCTAAATAAAAGATGCGTCGTATCGTTTGTATCAGCGAAATACAGTGACAGCAGTTAATGCAGAAAAATAAAAGAAAATACTAAAAGCTAATCAAACGAAGAAAAACAAACAAACAAAAACAGTAAATATGCAAATTATACAATGAATGCAATCTAACTAATATACAACAAAGTTAGTGGTTCGAATCTAAAATATACAAAAACCTAAAAAGTTAGAAAACCTAATTAAAATACTAACTAGATAAACAGATATTAACAATTCACTCTCCGGCAGCGGCGCAAAAAACTTGATGTGTTGCGTGTCACATTGTAGTATAGGGGTTTATGCCTTTTCAAGTTTTAAATTTATATTTTGCCGACTTATCCTATAACACACATACTAACGGGCAGTGTACCCGATCAATATGTAGATAGTGGTAAGATAAGTGTCGATCACTAAGAGTGGAACGTAATATCTAGTTAACCTAATCATTATTTTAATATTCTAAGTTAGTTTTACAACCTAATCTAATGGAAGAGGGTTTAGTTTGAGAGACTAGCACAGATTGGTAGATTAAATAGAAAGTAAAACTAATGAGAACGAATCAGAGAATAGCAAACACGTACACAGATAGATAATAGATACAGATAGAAGGCCTGTCCTATGGTTAAGTAACTTGTCACTTGTTTTATTGCTAGTTTTATATGATGAGTATTGTAATCTTATCTGTCTCGTTGGATCTAAATATAGGAAAGTAAACTCTTAGTGATCACTTATATCTATCCCACTTATCTAGACACTAGTTAAGTAGGCGAGGGGGGGGGGTATGGCAGCCCAAGAAAAACTCAGCTAGAAAAAGAGGTTATCAATGCACATATACAAGTCACCAAAAAAATCATATAAACTTTAATCGATGGGAAAGCAATTTTAAGGGGAGCAGTATGGTGGCCACATGCCCATCAATCCTGATGGATTAAAGCTTACTATTACAGATAAAACAAAACTACTTAAAGAATTAAATACATGCAAGACCTCCTTTCTGCTCTAAGATCTTCGTTTAGGGTGTGTCTTGTGTTGCTTCTTCGTCTGAATTTGTCTCCTTAGGGTTATGTTGCACACAAAATTCATAGGTAATGATGGTGTATTTATAGTTTCTGTCTGAAGGCATGATGCGGCGCATCAACTAAGTAGATGCGGCGCATTAAGGTAACTTCGCGTGAGGTCTAAGATTATTATATTATGGAATCTTCGTACACCGTCTTCAGATGCGGCGTATCTTGAATCTTTATGCGGCGCATGTGATGTGCGTGGATTGCAACACGCACTACGTTTTACCTCTCGAGGGATCTCGAGAAGCTTGCAATCCCCACCAGGCAGTGTACCTGACCGATGTAGTATAGTGTAGTGGCAAGTACCGGGGGATTGATCGTTCTCTCACAGGGAATAGTGTTCGTTAGGCTAAAAGCTACTCTAATCTAGGTCTAAGGGTGGAGGAAGATTCTTTTTGTATTTTTTATGTTTTATGAAAGCAGTAACCGATGTAGTATAGTGTAGTGGCAAGTACCGGGGGATTGATCGTTCTCTCGCAGGGAATAGTGTTCGTTAGGCTAAAGGCTACTCTAATCTAGGTCTAAGGGTGGAAGAAGATTCTTTTTGTATTTTTATGTTTTATGAAAGCAGTAAAATCTCTGGTTTTGGAGGATAGGGCGGAATTAGTTGCTAGTCACTAACCCAAGTTATCTATTTCTAAGCTACTTATATTTTTGTATTTTTTGTTTTGGAGAAAATCAGTGGTGGAGAATAGTGTTTACTTAGATTTCATTACTCCCTAACTATCTTTTACCATGTAATTAGTATGTTGAGTTTGCGTGGATGACGGGTGTATTCCTAACAAGTCGTAGGGAGTGCGTTCAATTCCCTAACTCTATAAGTTCCTACCTCACTCTATGACGATACGTCAAGCATCCTATCATGAGCTCACCGATAGCAACCTATGCATGAAATACTACCTTAAAATCGATAACGCACATACGATTCACGTTTCTAAAGACGTTCAAGCTATACCCTTACACTTGAGATTTGTTTGTCCTCAAGTAAATGCGCTTTTATTCCCAATTGAAAAACAAGTTAGAGGTCATTTAATGCGAACTTAAAAGTAATTACAAGATTTAGTCGTTCCGCTTTACTCAAAATAAGCACGGAGAAAGTATACTAGCACCTCTCATGTAGTGTTTGGATACTCACATCTCTCGGTTGATAATATGTAGATATAATATAAAGGAAATGGACAATATCACTCACTACCTGTCATAATAAATAGATTGCCATAGGCTTGAGAGAGGATCGAAAACCTTCTCCACTAAGGCGTAAGCACCTAGGATAACTATCAAAGAGGGCTTTACAAAAGGGTTATAACGGGAGGTTTAGGGATATGGAAAAACACGGTTTGGTTGGATAAGGGATAATTTACTGGTGGCTAGTCAATCATCTTATTTAGTTACATATACAAGTGGCGTTGCCAAGCCACGACTAGACTCAATCTTAAACTATCAAAAACAAAACAAAACAAAACTAAGAAATAAAAGATAGGTGTGGATGGTAGTCCGTATGTTTTTTCTTTCTTTTCTTTTTTCTAATTTTTTTTTTTTATTTTTTCGATTTTTTTTTTTTTTTTTTT
>LBNU01006788.1:72565-94216 GCA_014162995.1 Artemisia annua | reverse complement strand
TACCACTTATCTCCCGCTCCGTCGGTACGCGAGGATGCGTAGTCCGCAAAAGCTTGTTCGGGGAGTTCCTTGCAATCGCGAGTGTCATGGGGACCTCTACACAACTCACAAGAAGAAGTGATTTTGTTCACTTGGCTTGAAGGTTTAGGAGCTTCGTAGGATTTCATTAGATACTTAACTTGGTCTTCAAGTTCCATGATCCTACGGTCGGAAGTGCTTGAGTTATTCGAAGGCAAGGATATTGCCTTGACCGTTTTGTTCAAATCACGGGGATCGTTCCAACTTTCGTTGTCTTATAGAGCAAGCTCGTCTATGAGTTCCCATGATTCCTCCGCACTTTTATCACGTAGCTTACCACCGGCCGCTTGGTCAATGGTTCGCTTTGTGGAGGGGTTGACATGGTCATAGAATATTTAGACTTGAAGCCAAAGTTCTATGCCATGATGAGGGACTTTGTGAAGTAGGTCTTTGAATCGGCTCCATGCCTCATAGAGAGTTTCGCCTTGATGTTGTTGGAACATCAAGATGTCGCTCCTAAGTTTACTAGTTCTCCCCGGTGGGAAAAATTGGGCAAGGAAGAGAGTGGTTAGGTCGTCCCAAGTGGTGATGGATCCTGCGGGTAAGCGCTCAAGCCATTGACTAGCTTGGTCACGTAGAGAGAATTGGAATAGGCGTAGTCGGGTGGTCTCTCGGGTGTCAACACTAAGGTCTATGGAATCTACGATTTTGAGGAAATCCTTAAGGTGTTGATTTGGGTCTTCGGAACGAAGCCCATGGAATGCGCATCCGCTTTGCACCAACCGGATGGTGTCGGATCTCAAGGGTGTCACATTGGCTCCTTGGTTGAGCTCAATGGTGTTTCGATAGCCTTGGCGGCTAGGTCGGGAGTACTCTCCTAAGGTGCGGGCTCTAGGAGGTGGGTTTGGTTGAAGTAGGTTGTTGGGATCAAGGATGTTACCACCTTCCATGATGGCGGATGGTAATGGTTACGAACACAAGCACGAAGAATGAGATAGACTAAAGAGGGTCCTAGAAAAATAAAAGAAAATCTCACTAGAAAGGAGTCTACTGAGTAGACCTATCTAAGAATAAAAATTAACCTAAACAATAACTATTCCCCGACAGCGGCGCCAAAAACTTGATGCGCGTGGATTGCAACACGCACTACGTTTTACCTCTCGAGGGATCTCGAGAAGCTTGCAATCCCACCAGGCAGTGTACCTGACCGATGTAGTATAGTGTAGTGGCAAGTACCGGGGGATTGATCGTTCTCTCACAGGGAATAGTGTTCGTTAGGCTAAAAGCTATTCTAATCTAGGTCTAAGGGTGGAGGAAGATTCTTTTTGTATTTTTTATGTTTTATGAAAGCAGTAAAATCTCTGGTTTTGGAGGATAGGGCGGAATTAGTTGCTAGTCAACTAACCCAAGTTTTGTACTTCTAAGCTACTTATATTTTTGTATTTTTGGTTTTGGAGAAAATCAGTGGTGGAGAATAGTGTTTACTTAGATTTCATTACTCCCTAAATATCTTTTACCATGTAATTAGTATGTTGAGTTTGCGTGGATGACGGGTGTATTCCTAACAAGTCGTAGGGAGTGCGTTCAATTCCCTAACTCTATAAGTTCCTACCTCACTCTATGACGATACGTCAAGCATCCTATCATGAGCTCACCGATAGCAACCTATGCATGAAATACTACCTTAAAATCGATAACGCACATACGATTCACGTTTCTAAAGACGTTCAAGCTTGTTACCGTATAGGAGATTAGCCAGTTTTCTCTAGTCTAACGTAGATGAAACATTCACCCAAATACAATCACAACATACACATCACATGATAATCAATAGTTAGGTTTCATTAGATCTAAGCAAACACAAAGTAAATTAGCCTAGCATGTTGAAAGAAAGACAAGTACAAGCATAAATCACACAACACATAGACATATTGTATGAATAAAGACTTATCTTGGATTAAACATGCAAGTTAGAGGGGTTAGGATACCCTCTAAGGCTTCTAATACACGAACTAGGGTTTAACCCTAAAGTTCTCCACTCCAAAATTCGACTTATGGTTCCTCCAAGTTATATAAAATAAAGAAAAATCGTTCTATATATATAGAAAACGCGGGCTGACGGCGTCAGCCCAATAGGTGATGTCGTCAGCTCGGCGATTAGGGTTTTCTGACGGCCTTCCTTGACGTGGTCATAATTGCTGGTTCCAGATCTGACGGCCTTGGTTGACGGCGTCACCAAATTACACTACGAACTCTCTGGCCCGTCACGAGTATTTTTCCAATTCTGGACTTCACTTGTTCCTGACGGCGTCACCTTGTAGAGTGTGACGGCATCACCTTCAGTAATCTTCAAGGTCTTTTGAGTTTTTGTTGTTTTCCGCACTTTTTCACTCCGAAAACGCCCGAAAATGCTTCTTTTGTGATTTTCCCTTCAAAAGTACCTAAAATGAGAAAAGAAACGACTTTGGGTGAAATCCAAACCAAAAACATACGAATTAGGACTCAAACTGACCCCTAAAAACGTAACATTTTTCGTCTCATCAACATTTCCTTCAGTATCTTGGATTGTATTTGGTGAAGTCTTGATAGTAATACGCCGTATGTCAATAATGTGATGCGGCGTATCTGGAGTAGAACAAGTTGGATCTTCTTCGTTGACCAAAGTTTCATATGCGGTGCATGATAAAATCACATGCGGCGCATTCTTGAAAGTTAGGTAATGGTCTTCGAATTCATCTGAGTATGATTGTACGGCGCATCTGTCTAGAATGATGCGGCGTATCTCCTTGATTTCAGTAGACTTTTCCATCTTGATTAATTTGCTCCATAATTCGTCCAAAATCGCCTAGTTTCACCTATTGCTTGTTATTTCCTGAGAATCACTAAAGTAAACAATCAAGCACCGATTCTCATACATAATAAAGCAAAAAAAATGTCAATTAAATAGGATAAATGATGTCAATATAATGTACTTATTTGATGTCATCATTTGTTCATATACACCACCTCATCTAATTCACCATTCAAGAAAGATGTCTTCACATCCATCTGATTAATAATCAGATTGTGAATTAATGCCAAGGCAATTAGCAGTCTTATGGTACTGATAAGAGCCACTAAAGCATAAGTATCAAAATAGTCTATCCCTGACTTTTGTTGAAAGCCCTGAATGACCATTCTAGCCTTGAACTTTTCAATAGTTCCATCTACCTTCATTTTCTTTTTGAATATCCATTTGCATCCAGGTGGTAGATCAGCCAAAACCCAAGTGTTGTTGCCCATGATGAAATCCATCTCATCATTGATTGTTTCTTCTCAGAAAGCAATATCCTTGGACTTCATTGCTTCATAAAATGTTTTAGGGTCATCCTAAACATGTAAGTAATAGGAGTGTTGGTCAGAGACCTCATCCCTTGTACCTTCAGCTAAGTATAGTTGAAACTTGGGTCCAAATGACTTTTGAGTCCTGACCCTTTTGCACTTCCTGAGTTTATATTGTTGAACCACAACCTCTTCAAGGATTTTGAAACACCAATATCATCAATTCCATTTGGATTACTGTGACTTGGTCTAGAGACTAATGAGAATCTATTCTCATCAAATATTGCATCTCTTGATTCAATTATTGAATTAATTGAAACATATTCATTAGGTTCAATAACATAGAACCTGAAAGTCCTTGAATGCTCAACATATCCAACAAAGATGCATTTAATTTCTTTTGCACCCAAAATTTTCAGCTTTGGATCAGGGAGTCTAACAAGAGCCCTACAACCTAAACCCTAAGATAGTTCTGGTTAGGTTTCTTTTTAGTCCAAAGTTCATAAGGGGTAACCTTGTTCCTTTTTTTTTACGACAATTATGGCTACATGGCCCCTAGCCCAGAAGGCGTAGCGAGCCCACACAACCAGGTTGGGTCCAGCCTAAAAGGCAATGGCACCCTTCCCTTTACGCACGCGGGAGGAAACCCCTATCGCCCTAGAAAAGACTCGAACTTGATACCTTGCCTAAGAGGATAAAACCTCCATACCTTTAGACCAGAGGCCCATTGGTCCTTGTTCCTTTTATTAGGAACTGACGACGCTCGAATTATACATATTTAATATAGCGTTATTTGTTAGTTTCTTAACAATTTATATGGACTTTCGATACTTAATTGCTTGAAAATACATTTCAGGTCCTCTAGACAAAGATCTTCAAGAACCAAGGCAAAATGTACAAATCCAAGATAATCTTATGATAAAGCCTATTCCAAGTGAAAAGTGCGCTGACCTTATGTCTCAAGAGCGCCGGTTATGGGGCCGAATATAATCCTACACAATCTAAGTCAAATCAAGTAAAGTGCGACGGTCTTATATCTTAAGTGCGCCGGCCTTCAGCTCTATTAATGACCCTTTGGCTCCAAGAAATCCCTTGAAGGCCGACGTTTTTTATCTCCCAGATCGCCGGCATTCAGTCTGAAGCCCGCCGGCCTTTTCCTCAAATGCGGCGTATTTCAGTGCCTGGCCAGTCAATCCTTGCCTATAAATAGAGCCCCATTTCGCCTCATTTTCATACCAACACTCATCCCAACAACCAACAAAGCTCTGATAATAATTCATCTCGTGNAGTTTCTTAACAATTTATATGGACTTTCGATACTTAATTGCTTGAAAATACATTTCAGGTCCTCTAGACAAAGATCTTCAAGAACCAAGGCAAAATGTACAAATCCAAGATAATCTTATGATAAAGCCTATTCCAAGTGAAAAGTGCGCTGACCTTATGTCTCAAGAGCGCCGGTTATGGGGCCGAATATAATCCTACACAATCTAAGTCAAATCAAGTAAAGTGCGACGGTCTTATATCTTAAGTGCGCCGGCCTTCAGCTCTATTAATGACCCTTTGGCTCCAAGAAATCCCTTGAAGGCCGACGTTTTTTATCTCCCAGATCGCCGGCATTCAGTCTGAAGCCCGCCGGCCTTTTCCTCAAATGCGGCGTATTTCAGTGCCTGGCCAGTCAATCCTTGCCTATAAATAGAGCCCCATTTCGCCTCATTTTCATACCAACACTCATCCCAACAACCAACAAAGCTCTGATAATAATTCATCTCGTGTTCCAATCATTGGGGTGATAGAAATAAAGTCAAAAGTTCAAAAAGCGTTGTAATACTCTCTCGATATTAATTGTGGTGATCGCTAGTGACGGTAGCTTCTTAATTACATTAATTCAGAAAGTATGTTGATCATTTCATACGATACTACCACTGTAACCATGATTATTAAAGCCATGTTAGGCTAAACTCCTTATGGTTGCTTGGATATGTTAATATAATAAAGTGTTTCCTTGTTGTTAAGATCTCTTGTTGATTTCCTGTTTATGTTACGATCTTGTTGTGTTCTAAACTTATCGCCGTTGTTTATCTCTTTGATTATAATTACTAATTGGAAGGGTTGAAAGATTCAACTAGTATTTTATGGTTTTCAACATATGTCTATGTGTGTTGATCAATTGAAGGAGAAATCGCTTTTGTATTGAAATAAACAATAGAGTTTAAAACATTGCAGCTAGTACTTAAACTTGTTAACCACTCGTTTAAGGGCTAGCAAACATAAGTCTTGAATCACGACTGGTAACTTATGAAACGTTATTTTGACGAAAACAACTTATCATTTGTTGAACTTACTTAAACCACTGAGATCATTATCATAAACCACCATTGAGTTATAGCAACTATCAAGTAATCGTATCTGTCTCATACTTGAATTTCTTAAGTAAAACATTTGCATAAGTTTTCTAAATCATCTTGGTTAGCTAATTGATACATAAGAGCAAACCTCAGTCCCTGTGGAACGACCTGGTCTTACCAAAACTCTTTACTATAAACGAGGGTTATACTTTTGCCCGTGTGTTTTTAGTATTAAGGAATCGGTAAAATTAGTTATTATAAATTTAAAGCTTTCGAAATACACCAAAGTTTTTGGCGCCGCTGCCGGGGACTAGTAGTTGCTCTCTTTATTAATTGTTTGATCATTTTAAGTTGCATTTAGAATACATTTCTGTGTTTACATTTTGAATATTATCTGTTCTGTTCTAAATAACCGCCGGTTTTCAACTGAAACCGCCGATCTTGCACCACGCTCACGGCGATCTTTTTCAAAGAAGCGCCGCTTTTCTGGGAAAAATAAAATTCAAACTTTTACCTCGTACAACCAAGAAACACGCCGTACTTATCACCTAAGCACGTCGTGCTTTCACCTCAGAAGCTGGAAATTAGTTCGTCCGAATTGAATTTCAGTTGTTCTAAACATAATAAACCCAATATTAGATGGTCACACGATCATCCAACACAAAACTTACCAGTCCTTTACCTGAACCCGAAAGAACTATAAATCAAAGACGTAGACGAAACAAACGAGTTCCAATATCACAAAAAGATTTAAGATCTGAAATTCCTAAAGAGATAGTTCCATCTGTTGACGATCTTTCTCTTTATCGATTCTTTATCAAATTCATTCAACTTCACGATCCAATGGACGAAACCGACAATGAACCTATGTGGGCCAATGAGCGAAACGTTGCTCCTACTCCTGGTCCTGCAATAACCTTACCCGAAACTGCCAATGAATTTGTCATTAAAGGAAATCATCTGACCCTTATCAAAAGCAACCAATTCGATGGTAGAACCAAAACCGACCCTCATAAACACATTCATGAGTTCCTTGGAATTTGTGAAATGTTTCGATACAAAGACACTGAACATGAAGCCGTCCGACTCATGATGTTTCCATCATCCCTAACCGGAGAAGCTAAAACTTGGTTAGACGAACTTGACGAAGGAACCATAGCCACATGGGATGAACTTCGTACTGCTTTCATAAGTCGATTCTTTCCACCTGCCTTATTTGACCGACTCCTCGGTGAAATTCGTGCCTTTTCCCAACAAGATCGAGAGACATTACCCGAAGCATGGCCACGAATGAAAGAAATGCTCAGGAATTGTCATGGACATGGTTTAAACAAAGGAAGCATAATAAAAATCTTTTACCATGGACTTGACGAGAGTACTCAAGAAGCTTTAAATGCTGCCGTAGGAGGAATCTTCCTGTACAAAACCCCAAACCAAGCCTACCAATTACTCGAAGACAAAGTCTTACTCAAACATGATTGGGCTAAAAACCAAAAACCACTCTTCGCAAAACTGTTGCTTTCGCGGATGAAGGCAGTAGTATTTCTAATACTGACAAAATTATGGCTCGAATGGATGCCATGGCAATCAAAATGGATGCTCAGTATAAAGAAATGAAAGAGATACGTGAATCTTGCAACAATTGTGGTGGAAATCACTCAACCACAAATTGCAATGATGATGACACACCTATGTCTCGAGAAGAGGAAGCAAAATTTATGCAAACATTCAGACGATCTTGTTTTTATAATGACTATCGTAATAGAGATAATGATAAGTGGCGTTCTAACGATAAACCCAATTATAATCGTGATCAACCTCGATCATACTCTAATGAAAAACCAGACATTCAACGACAATTAAGTGAATTCATTAACTCACAACAATCCACAAACATGTTTGTTAAAAACACTTTCAATGAACTTAAAGACAAATTAGTATCAACCACAAGAAACCACCAAGCTTCTATTCAAAATCTGGAAGAAAAATTCGACAGACTTGCTGAAAAGCAGGCTAATCGACCTCCTGGATCACTTCCTAGTAACACTACACCTAATCCTAGATGTGGTACTTCTAAACCTTATCAACCGCCACCAGCTCGTTATGAGCAAGTAAATGCCATAACAACTAGACATGGTACTTCTTATGAACCACCTCCTAATACCAGTCAAACACAACCTGCTGTTGAAATTGAAAGTGAGGAGGAAGATAAACCATCACCTCAGAAAAAGACTAAAACAAAAGAAATTCCTGAAACACCTGTTCTAAGACCATATAAACCAAAAATTCCATATCCCCAACGTCTCAGAAAATAAAAAATGGAAGCTCAATATGGGAAGTTCCTATATATGATTCGTGCTGTTCGAATCAATGTTTCATTAATCGATGTCATTTCCGGAATGCCTAATTACGGCAAGTTTCTTAAAGAACTTGTTAGTAACAAAAACAAATTAGAACAAATATCCGCAGCCTTTCTAAGTGATGAATCTTCAGCAATAATCTAAAATAAAGTTCCACCAAAATTGGGAGATCCCCAGAAGTTTTCTAATTCCATGTAATTTTGGTAAAACATTCTCTTGCAATGCCTTGGCCGATCTTGGCGCAAGTATCAATCTTATGCCATATTCTCTATATGGCAAACTTTCTCTAGATACCCTCAAGCCTACCAGAATGAGTGTTCGTTTAGCTGATCGCTCTTTTCAATATCCTATTGGAATAGCAGAAAATATGCTAGTCGAAGTGGGTAAATTCACATTTACTGTTGACTTGTTATCTTAGAAATGGATGAAGACAGCAAAGTTTCACTAATTCTAGGAAGACCATTCTTACATACAACTGATGCAATAATCAGGGTTAAACAAAGAAAATTAAATCTCGGAGTTGGAGAAGACAGAATATCTTTTTCAATTGATTCAGCTATGAAACATTCCTACTCTAATGATGACACATGCTTCAGCATAGATGTCATTGACGAAATTCTCGAAGAAGATTTCGACAACTTGCTAAACGAAGAAGTAGAAATTCTTCACTCTATTCAAGGAACGATTCTCGAAGAAAAACTCTATGCTGAGTTTGAAGAATTTGTTGCCATGAATGAAGAAATTGAAACCGATTATGAGGAATAAATCATTTTTGAACAAATCACTTTCAATACAGAATATAAAATTAAGAAATCTCTCGAAGAATCACCGACTGATCTTGAACTTAAACCTCTTCCTAAACATCTAGAGTATGCTTTCCTAGAAGGAACATCCCTACTCCCAGTCATTATATCTTCCGAACATTCAGAAAAAAATAAAGCAGACTTGCTCACTGTTCTTAGAAATCATAAACGAGCTTTTGCCTGAAAACCTCCGACATTCCTGGAATCTATCCCTCATTTTGCAAACACAAAATACAAATGTTGGATGATAAGAAACCAATATTCCAAAAACAAAGAAGGTTAAATCCTAACATGCAAGAAGCAGTTAAAAAAGAAATAACTAAATTCCTCGATGCCGGAATAATTTATCCCATCACTGATAGCCCATGGGTGATTCCTATTCATTGTGTGCCGAAGAAAGGTGGTCTAACCGTGGTTACAAATGAGAATGGTGAGTTAGTTCCCACCAGAACAATTACTGGTTGGAGAGTATGTATTGATTACCAAAAACTCAACGAGGCTATAGCCAAAGATCATTTTCCATTACCATTTATGGATCAAATGGTAGAAAGACTGGCAGGAAACGAGTACTTTTGTTTTCTCGACGGTTTTTCTGGATACTTTCAAATTCCTATCGATCCTCTCGATCAAGAAAAAACAACATTCACATGTCCTTTTGGAACATATGCTTACAGAAGAATGCCTTTTGGCTTATGTAACGCACCTGCTACATTCCAAAGATGCATGATTGCTATATTTCATGACATGATCGAAGAATCCATGGAAGTTTTCATGGACGATTTCTCTGTCTTTGGAAACTCATTCAAAAGTTGTTTGGCTAATCTAAATAAAAAGCTTAAAAGATGTGAAGAAACTAACCTAATCCTTAACTGGGAAAAATGTCATTTCATGTTTAAAGAAGGAATTGTGCTCGGACATAAAGTGTCTGGAGCAGGTTTGGAAGTTGACAAAGCAAAAATTGAAGTCATAGCCAAACTTCCACTTCCTACTAATATCAAAGGTATTAGAAGTTTTCTCGGACATGCCGGTTTTTACCGAAGATTCATTAAAGATTTCTCCAAAATAACTAAACCTTTAACGAAGTTACTTGAAAAAGACGTTCCATTCGAATTCAATGAAAAATGCGTAAAAGCATTTGAACTATTAAAAGAAAAGCTTATATGCACACCTATCATAGCAAGCCCAGATTGGAATCTTGCATTCGAGCTAATGTGTGATGCAAGTGAAAGTGCTGTTGGAGCCGTACTTGGCCAACGAAAAGAAAAATATTTTCATCCAACCTACTTTGCTAGTAGAACATTGAATGCGGCTCAACAAAATTATACAATCACCGAAAAAGAGTTAATGGTTGTTGTATTTGCATTTGATAAATTCCGATCATACCTTGTTCTATCCAAAACAACTGTATTTACATATCATTCAACATTAAAATATCTCTTTAAGAAGTTAGATGCCAAGCCTCGTCTCATACGATGGGTTTTGCTCTTACAAGAATTCGATAATGAGATAAAAGACAAAAAAATGTGCTGATAATGTTGCAGCTAATCACCTATCTAGAATTGAGAAACAAGATGGTGATGATGAAGAACTTGAAAAACGATTATTTTCCGGAAGAAATTCTAATGGAAATAGATTCAAATAATGAACCTTGGTTCGCTGATTTTGCGAATTTCTTAGTTGGAAAAGTTCTACGAAAAAATATGACATTCCAAAAAAAGAAAAAATTCTTTTCCGATCTGAAAAACTTCTTTTGGGAAGAGCCGCATCTTTTTAAGATATGTCCTGATGAGATCATAAGAAGATGTGTTGCTGGACCTGAAACCCGAGCCATTCTAGATGCATGACATCATGGACCTACAGGAGGACATTATGGACCATCCATCATGGCCAGAAAAGTTTTAGAATCTGGTTTCTATTGGCCAACAATATTTAGAGAAGCTCATACCTTAGTTCGCCTTTGTGAAGCATGCCAAAAAACCGGAAATATATCAAAACGAGATGAAATGCCTTTAAAATATATACAAGTATGTGAGATATTTGATATATGGGGTATCGATTTCATGGGTCGATTCCCAAAATACCATAAATTTGAATATATACTGGTAGCTATTGATTATGTCTCAAAATGGGTAGAGGCCCAAGCTCTTCAAACTAACGATGCTAGAGTTGTCATAACATTCCTTAAAAAACTCTTTAGTCGCTTCGGAGTTCCAAAAGCCTTAATTAGCGATAGAGGAACACATTTCTGTAATCATATGATGGAGAAAGCCATGAAGAAATATGGTGTAAATCATCGTTTCTCAACATCATATCACCTTCAAACTAGTGGTCAAGTGGAAAACACAGACAGAGCTTTAAAAAGAATCCTTGAAAAAACTGTAAAAGACAACCCTGCTATTTGGTCTATAAAATTGGATGACGCTATGTGGGCTTTCCGCATAGCATACAAAACACCAACTGGAACAACACCGTATAAACTAATATATGGCAAAGCTTGTCATTTGCCACTCGAATTAGAACATCGTGCATATTGGGCACTTAAGAATTGTAACACCGATCTAATTGGCTCTGGAGAAAAACGTATGTTTCAACTCCATGAGTTAGACGAATTCCGCTTACATGCTTACGAAAATTCTATACTATACAAAGAAAGAACCAAAATCTGGCATGATCGAAAGTTGAAAATACGAAAAGAATTCAACAAAGGAGACAAAGTACTACTATTTCACTCTAAATATAAATTCCAGCAACCTAAATTAAAATCCCGTTGGCTTGGACCCTACATGGTAAAACACCAATATCCATCCGGATATGTGGAATTATACGGGAAAGATGGTAAAACTTTTATTGTCAATGGTCACATACTTAAGTTATATCATGAAGAAGAAAATTACAATGATCGAAAGGCAGAACTCACTCCCTTCTTCCCTAAAAATTAAATTCATACGTGATTGTGAGTCTAGCTTAAGACTCCTTGAAAAACAAGCGCTTCTCGGGAGGCAACCCGTGATTTTCAAACATTTTTCACCACACTTTAATTTAAGTGTGGAGGTGTGGTTAAAAAAAAATAAAAAAAATCCAAAAATATTTTTATGTGTTTGTTTGTTTATTTTTCAGGTTTTTATGAGAATATATGGATGCTTGCTTATGTGTCTCTTATCAACTTACATCGATATCCCCGGAAAGTTTCGATCCTCTTTTCTCGATTATCCTATTTTTGTTATTTTTCAGTCTTTCACATTGGGGACAATGTTCAACTTCAGTATGGAGGGAGGACAAATAGGATAAGTCGAGCGTATTCCACATTATTGCTTGCTCTATAAATTTTTAAAATTTTAGGTTCTATATTAGAAATTTGATAAAAAAAATGCAAGGCATATCAATACATATCTAGCACATGCAAACCCCCCCCCCCCCACTAAATTGTGAGAATATTCTTAGCCTTTATATGAAGTGTATAGCATTTTTGCAGTTCCTGTTTCATGATATATGAGTGTGCCGGTAATTCATTTTAGCTCTAGAACTTGTGCATGTATATCGTTTACTAAATCGCAGTAATGTTAATTTTTAGACGAATATAGATGACGAAAAGGAAAAATATCCACCAAAATCAACCTTTATCCTTATCTCATATCTCAGCCGGAAATAAATAAAAAAGTTAACGAAGCACTTTTTTGCTATAATCCTTCTATTTGCTAGCCGCTAGTAGTATAAAGAAGAAAAAAATGATGAATATAGGCAAGAAAAATATATGCCTAGGAAAAAAAAAAGTAAAGTGAAAAATATGATGTTGGCTAGCAATAGTATGGTTTAGTGAATCAATATGGCTGTTATATCTCTCAAAACAATATACCCAAGTTATCCCTTATCTCCGAAACAAATAAGCCTTATTTTGCCTTCTTTTGATATATTTGTCTGGTGCTCACGCCGCAACGGTTATGTTTACGTATGTTGTACAAGCCTATGGTAGTTTTCTTGATTTATGTCCGTGCAAATTGAGTGTTCCCACATAATCACCCTCTTGAGCGAAATTGTGTGAATTTAAATAAATCCTATGTGAGGTGATCTAGTATGTATTGATGCCATTTATGAAATATCTTTGTCTCTAACAAATAAAAATATCCTTCAAAAGTTAATGTTTTATATTTCATATCTTATTGTTCGCTTACATTGCTTGAGGGCAAGAAATAGCTAAGTGTGGAGGTATTTGATGACGCTCGAATTATACATATTTTATATAGCGTTATATGTTACTTTCTTAACGATTTATATGGACTTTCGATATTTAATTGCTTGAAAATACATTTCAGGTCCTCTAGACAAAGATCTTCAAGAACCAAGGCAAAATGTACAAATCCAAGATAATCTTATGATAAAGCCTATTCCAAGTGAAAAGTGCGCCGACCGTATGTCTCAAGAGCACCGGTTACGGGGACGAATATAATCCTACACAATCTAAGTCAAATCAAGTAAAGTGCGGCGGTCTTATATCTCAAGTGCGCCGGCCTTCTGCTCTATTAATGACCCTTTGGCTCCAAGAAATCCCTTGAAGGCCGACGTTGTTTATCTCCCAGATCGCTGGCATTCAGTGTGAAGCCCGCCGGCCTTTTCCTCAAATGCGGCGTATTTCAGTGCCTGGCCAGTCAATCCATGCCTATAAATAGAGCCCCATCTCGCCTCATTTTCATTCCAACACTCATCCCAATAAACAACAAAGCTCTGATAATAATTCATCTCGTGTTCCAGTAACCAACAAATCTCTGATAATAATTCATCTCGTGTTCCAATAATTGGGGTGATAGAAATAAAGTTAAAAGTTCAAAAAGCGTTGTAATACTCTCTCGATATTAATTGTGGTGATTGCTAGTGACAGTAGCTTCTTCATTACATTAATTCAGAAAGTATGTTGATCATTTCGTACGATACTACCACTGTAAGCATGATTATTAAAGCCATGTTAGGCTAAACTCCTTATGGTTGCTTGGATATGTTAATATAATAAAGTGTTTGGTTGTGGTTATGATCTCTTGTTGATTTCCTATTTATCTTACCATCTTGCTCTGTTCTAAACTTATCGCCGTTGTTTATCTCTTTGATTATAATTACTAATTGGAAGGGTCGAAAGATTCAACTAGTATTTTATGGTTTTGAACATATGTCTATGTGTGTTGATCAATTGAAGGATAAATCGCTTTTGTATTGAAATAAACAATAGAGTTTAAAACATTGCAGCTTGTACTTAAACTTGTTAACCACTCGTTTAAGGGCTAGCAAACATAAGTCTTGAATCGCGACTATTAACTTATGAAATGTTATTTTGACGAAAACAACTTATCGTTTGTTGAACTTACTTAAACCACTGAGATCATTATCATAAACCACCATTGATTTATAGCAACTATCCAAGTAATCGTATCTGTCTCATACTTGAATTTCATAAGTAAACATTTGCATAAGTTTTCTAAATCATCTTGATTAGCTAATTGATACATAAGAGCAAACTTCAGTCCCTGTGGAACGACCTGGTCTTACCAAAACTCTTTACTATGAACGAGGGTTATACTTTTACCCGTGTGTTTTGAGTATTAAGGAATCGGTAAAATTAGTTATTATTAATTTAAAGCTTTCGAAACAAATCAGGAACCCTATTTAATAAAAATGAAGCTGATAACATAGCTTCACCCTAGAACCCATTACTCAAACCTGAATAGCACAACGTGGAATTAACCATCTCCTTTGTTGGGATTAAAAGCTTACTTAATGCTATTTGGACAACTGCTGCTCACTCTGAGGTTACTATTGCTCTGCTGGATTTAGTGCTACTAATGAACTTCAATGAAAATGTGCTAAGTGTTTACAACTGCTGGTGTAAAAGTTAAGACTGCTTGAACAAGTTAATGCTACTGGAGAACATTGAATATACGCTCAGTGGTTACTGCTAGGGGTGTTATCGGGTCAGGTTATCGGGTTATCGGGTCTTATCGGGTCGGGTGAGTCGGGTTTTGGTTAGAAAAAAACTAACCCACAACCCGACCCGATAAGGAGTCGGGTTATCAGGCTCGGGGTGATATCGGGTCGGGTGTTGTCAGGTCGGGTGATTCGGGTTAATCGGGTTGGCTTATTAAATTTGACAAAAACTATTTGAGCTTTAAACACTTGTCATTGACATTTAATTTTTGATAGCTAAAAAATGATTAACAGTATGTAAGGAGGGAGTACTAATGTTGTATACAACGAGGTGGAAAGCACCCGCCGCGTTGCGGCGGCTTTTTTTTGTTCGATTTATGGTTATAGTAATATGCTTTACTATGGAGAGACAACTTGAATCGCTCCAAAAAAAAATAATAAAAAAAAAATAAATAAATAAAAGACTTGGAATATTTACTCCAGAGATAGAGACTGCTTAAAATGATAAAGCATCACATTTGTATCTAAATCTTAGTAGGTAAAATGGCTTTGTTAGCAGGTTGCATTTCTTTTTTCTTTTGTGGTGATCTTTAACCGACAGTGGGCCTAAACAGCATGAGTCCAAGAAGAAAATTTAGCCCTATCGGAAGCCCAAAGGATGTGTTTTAGTGTTTATTTATTTTCTTTTTAATTGTGTTCCAATGTTTTTAAATTGTCAGTTAGGTTATATAAAATTAAGTTTCAGGTTTCAAATTTTGAAATAATGCAGCTGACTAATCTTTGTCCAACAGTGATTTCTGTTGTTTTGGGAAACAAATTTGTAGCTACTGTTTTTTGGGGAAGGATAATAGCATTTTTTATTACATGTTTTTTTTATGTTCCTCTACTTAATTTTTTTGGGAACTGGTTTTATTTATTATCTTGTATCTTTTTTTTCACTGGTTGTTGCTCTGATGGATGGTTTAGTTAGGCTTTTGGAGTTGGCTTATTCGTCGAGTTCAGTTTATATTTCTGACGTAATGCATTTGGGTTTTCAGAGAGAGGTTCAAGAGGAGCAAGGTTGGCTGTCGTTTTTGCACGGTTGGTGTGTGTATGTCGATGATCGGTTGGCTTACTTGGATGCTATCATTCGGGAATTGGAGCTTTGCAGTAATCGTACATCTGTGGCTCAATTATTGGTGGAACTGAGGAGTGGTGATGATGTTGTGTTTGCTGATGCTATCATGTATTTTAAAGCTATTCGCGATTTTGAGGCTGAAAAGTTGGCGAACTTGCATCTTTCTTACAGGCTTCTGTAGCGCATGTTGCTCGGCGTAGGTAGTTTGTTGCTAGATTTAGTAGTGTGTGATATTTGTTGTGTTGTCGAGTTGTTTAAGTAGGCAGCTTTAGGTTTGTAATTTTGTGGGTGTATGTGTGTCGTTGTTTTATTGTCGTTTTATGTTTGTGTTGCTTAGTTAGCTGCAACATATTAGATGACTTTTTTAAGGGCACTCATGTATTAATATTTGTTTCTGAACACGCTTGTTATTCCGTTTTTGTGATTTTCGGTTTAAAAAATTGGTTGACATTGTTAATTATGCATCTATCTTAGCTTGTGGCTATTCACATGTTTGCTGAGTATCCATACTATGTAGTTATATTTTTTGTGTACTCCTTTTAATGCTTTTGATTTATTAAACTTTATATTTTCTATTATGTAGTTTCAATTTTATAGTTTTTCAATATAAACAAAACTATAAAAATAACAGATACAAAAAAATAAATAAATAAAAAAATAACCGGAAAAAGGAATAAGGGATATCACTTGTAGAAAAAAAAGGCCCAAATAACCTAACCCTTGATGGCTTGATGAAATTGTGAGTTTGTGACGATTTGGCTTAAAAATTCAAAAGTTGCGTCTGTGTTTTACTTTCATCACCTAGACACCCACTAACGTACAAAGTATAATTTATTTTATTTTCATTTTTAGAAGCCCACTTCAATATAAAACTGAGAATCAGATTCCTAGTTACTAATTGATGATATCAACTTGGGCTAAAAAGGAGCCCAGCAATCGGGCCCAAAAATTATATTTTTTTAATGTGCCTCACCTCTTTTAGTAGTATATAGGAATATGTCACTGTAGGTGTAAAATATGTTATCCGAATATGTTGTATACGGTAAGGATCTTCCTCTTCAATAGAACAGAACAACACATTCACTGCAATTTGGCACTAGTTTTGCAATTATTAATATATTGTGTTTGCAAAGATCTTGCTCTTCAATAGAACAACACGTTCATATGTCTTATGACCCATTTGTATAAAATATATTAATGGCCGAACATATATATCAGTGTTCTAAAAGGCGCGCCAAAGCGCCGCAAAGGCGTCGTCAAGGCGTGAGGTGTGGCCTCGCCGCCACGAAATAGACCTTGGCGGCTGATCTAGGCGTGGCCCAAAAAGGCGTGAAATAAGGCGAGAAAAGGCGCGCCTTTCGGTAAGGCGTGGCGCCACTTTTTGAATCATTTTTTTTTTTTTTTTTTTTTTTAAATCTATTTTGAACTAGTATTTGGAATTTGGACTATTTGGTATATGGGCCTGGTAATTATATAGTAAGTAGTAGTGTAAATGTCTAATGTAGTACGAGTAATATGATCTACAATTATAAATGCATAAATCTACAAATATTTTGTTGCCGCTTTAGTGACGCATTAAGAAACGCAAAGGCTTCGCCATGTCGCGTAAGGCTTGAGGCGCGGCCATGCCGCCACGCCACGCCTCACGCCTTTTAAAACCTTGATATATACAAATCATCTTGAGTTAATCATTGATAAAATATGTCAATACAGGAACTTGTACCCAATAAAACTAAACTAAACAAGAATGACAACATTCAAATTCGATTATAAGCAGCTAAATGTTTAATACTCTTAGGGTGTTGGCAATACTTGTGGCACCACACCCCCATCCCTCACTCCCAACCAATCCCCTTATGCCACATCATTCACCCACTTTTTCCATCCCTCACCCATATTTTTGTTGGCATCACTTCCCACACCCTTCACTAACTTCTTTTTTAAAATAAACGGTCAAAAAAAAAACAAAAAACGTTCGAATTTTAGCTCCTTACCGTGCGTGAAGACTTCCCGTGCGTGAACCTTGCCGTGCGGTACCACATTGAAGGCGGCGGTGTTCCCGCACGGTACCGTGCCCTTGCCGTACCCTTACCGTGACCACTGCCAACACCCTTAGGCAGCTACGAGGTCATAAGACAATACTTTGTCATAAAACCAGGGATCATAAACACTTTTTGCCCTAGTATATTTTTTATGCTATAAGTCACAGTAGCATCTCAATGAGTTTGAAACTTTAAAAAAGGCTGACCAATATTTGAGAAAAAGACCGATCAATATTTGTCCATACCATTAGCTCAACTTGCATCATATTCAGTTGCTACTTTTCTTTTAAAATAATAACTTAAAAAATTAAATAGTGATTTTCGGGTCTTATCGGGTTGACCCGATAACCCGATAATATTAATTATCTAACCTGAACCTGACCCGATAACAATGTCGGGTTATCGGGTTCGGGTCAACCCAACCCGAAAAGACTTTTTAACCCGATTTAACCCGACCCGATAAGTATTATCGGGTTCGGGTTCGGGTCGGGTCAACCCGACCCTACTGACATCCCTAGTTACTGCCGCTAGTACAAAGTTACTACTGCTGGTTCAAAAGTTAATGATGTTCAAAGTTAAGAAGGCTGGTGCCAAAGTTACAACTGTTAGGCTTAAGTTAGTACTATTAGATGTTTTTGTTAGTACTGCTTATGAGATATGTATGGGATAACTTTTGATACAAGATGTGAAAACGTAGAGGGAGGAGGGGTGAATACGTTACCGTTTAAAAACTTTAACACTTGTTGTATTAAATATCCAATTTTAGCTTGTTCTAATATGAAAGATGTTACTTGTAGTTTGTGACTAGTGTAAACTTAAAACATGTTATCACACAAGTATAATCAACAAGTCACAACACAAGCAATCACATAATGCAAACATTAAAGTAAAGCAATAAGTAAAAGAAAGCGCAAACCGAACACGATGATTTATAGTGGTTCGGTCACGGATATCCTCTCCGCCCTACTCCACTCTCTGAGTACCCAACTCGAAAGTTACTTCACTAGATCAACAAGCTCCCTTCTCGGCGGAGAAAACCTTACAAACGTCGCTTACACTTTTTCCCGGTACAAAGCTAAATACCAGGTTCTAGTTCGAGGTAGAACCATCCTAACGTCGCCTATACAATATTTCTGACACTAAGCTAGATGTCGAGTTCTTTTACAAGGGTACAACCACTCCCGCTATGTTTTGTGGCCTAACATAAAAACCTTGTGTTTTATGGCACAAACACATAAACCATTGATGCGCGTGGATTGCAACACGCACTACGTTTTACCTCTCGAGGGATCTCGAGAAGCTTGCAATCCCCACCAGGCAGTGTACCTGACCGATGTAGTATAGTGTAGTGGCAAGTACCGGGGGATTGATCGTTCTCTCACAGGGAATAGTGTTCGTTAGGTTAAAGACTACTCTAATTAAGGTCTAAGGGTGGAGGATGATTATTTTTGTATTTTTATGTTTTTATGAAAGCAGTAAAATCTCGGTTTTGAAGGAGTGGGCGGAATTAGTTGCTAGTCAACTAACCCAAGTATCTACTTATGCAAATTAAATTAAAGTTTTGAGAAAACAATGGTGGGGAAAGTAGTGTTTACTTAGATTTCATTACTCCCTAACTATCTTTTACCATGTAATTAGTATGTTGAGTTTGCGTGGATGACGGGTGTATTCCTAACAAGTCGTAGGGAGTGCGTTCAATTCCCTAACTCTATAAGCTCCTACCTCACTATATGACGATACGTCAAGTATCCTATCATAAGCTCACCGATAGCAACCTACGCATGAAATACTACCTTAAAATCGATTAACGCACATACGATTCACGTTTCCTAAGACGTTCAAGCTTGTTACCGTATAGGAGGTTAGCCAGTTTTCTTAAGTCTAACGTAGATGAAACATTCATCCAAATCACAATCACAACATACACATCACATGATAATCAATAGTTAGGTTTCATTAGATCTAAGCAAACACAAGTTAATTTAGCCTAGCATGTTAAAGGAAAGAAAAGCACAAACATAAATCATACAACACATAGACATATTGTATGGATTGAATGAAGACTTATCTTAGATTAAACATGCAAGTTAGAGGGGTAAAAGTACCCTCTAAGGTCTGTAATACACGAGCTAGGGTTTAACCCTTAAGTTCTCCACCAAGTTCCTCTTTTAAAACAATAAAATTCGTCCTATATATATAGAAAATACGGGCTGACGGCGTCAGCCCAAGGTGTGACGCCGTCACGCCGACGATTAGGGTTTTGTGATGGCCTTCTTGACGTCGTCACGCCGCCTTGTTCCAGATCTGACGGCCTTCCCTGACGCCGTCACCAGACTAGGCCAAAAACTCTCTGGCCCGTCATGAGTAACTTCCAATTTCTTCACTTCATTTGTTCCTGACGTCGTCACGTTGAAGCTTGTGACGCCGTCACCTTCTGTGCACTTTAGGGTCTTTTGAGATTTTGTTGTTTTCCGCACTTTTTCACTCCGAAAACGCCCGAAAATGCTTCTTTTGTGATTTTCTCCTCAAAAGTACCTAAAATGAGAAAAGAAACGACTTTGGGTGAAATCCGATCAAATAATATACGAATTAGGACTCAAACTGACCCCTAAAAACGTAACATTTTTCGTCTCATCAAATACCCTTACACTTGAGATTTGCTTGTCCTCAAGCAAATGCGCTTTTATTCCAATTAAAATACAAGTTAGAGGTCATTTAATGCGAACATAAAAGTAATTACAAGAATTAGTCGTTCCACTTTACTCAAAATAAGCACGGAGAAAATATACTAGCACCTCTCATGTAGTGTTTGGATACTCACATCTCTCGGTTGATAATATGTAAATATAATGTAAAGGAAATGGATAATATCACTCACTACCTGACATAGTAAATAGATTACCATAGGCTTGAGAGAGGATCGAAACCTTCTCCACTTAGGCGTAAGCACCTAGGATAACTATCAAAGAGGGCTTTACAAAAGGGTTATAATGGGAGGTTTAGGGATATGGAAAAACACGGTTTGGTTGGATAAGGGATAGTTTACTGGTGGCTAGTAAATCATCTTGGTTAGTTACATATATAAGTGGCGTTGCCAAGCCAAGACTAGACTCAATCTTAAACTAGCGAAAACAAAATGAAATAAAAACAAAACATAACTTAGAAATAAAAGATAGGTGCGGATGGTAGTCCGTATGTTTTTTCTATTTTTTTTTTTTCTGCATACCTTTTTACCCTACCATCCAAAATAATACATCAATGGGGATTGAACTTTCCCCTTACACTTGAACTTTTACATACTTTACATTTACTATTCTACGACTCGTATTGAAATAATCAAAACACTTGGAGTACATTTAAAAACGTTTTGCACATATGGGGGTAATAAATGATGTTCTTCCCCATTACTCTATAACATTAGTACTTTTACCCATGAGTCCCAATCATCCCAAAACAAAATGTACAAGATATGACTCGACTTAGCAACAATGTAACCAATTAGATAATTGACAAGGGTTTAACAAATAACAATAATGCACTAAAAATGAGTGCATACAAGGTAGGCTAAGGCGATTTGGTTGCACATTTGGGGTTGGATTGTAAACAAATTCTTCCTTTAAGTATGATGCTTAAAGTTAGAAACGAAAGGATAGGCTCTGGAGGGTGTACTAGGGGTATCGTGTACCAAAAATGGGTACATCGCAAAGGTGTGGGAGAATTACTTGACCAATGTAG
>LBNU01006788.1:23285-51796 GCA_014162995.1 Artemisia annua | reverse complement strand
TTCCATAACTTAACACACACATCGCGCTAAAACAACAACTAACACAGAAGCCATATAGCCAAAATAAATAAAATTAAAAACATAACCAATAAAAACAAGTCTAATTTGATACTACAAACTTAAACTTAATACAATGTGCCGACATAACATTTCTTAAGACAAGCCATCCTAAATTACATACAAACTAAATCATGAAACATAACCATCCAAATATTACCAGAAAATGTTCACATTACGGATAATACAACAACACAAAAAAGTGCACATTATGGGAGATGAGAGCTTGATGATTCACCACCATTCTTGGGCACATATGGGCTATCAGAAGTACTCCAAAGCGGGTCAAAGTCATCAGCAGCCGCAGCCTCAAAGTCATCAAATAGACACTTCCCGCGAAATAGCTAGCTTCAATGTGATGCTTAACATGAGGTGATCTGAGGAAAGTGGGTGATTGATATTCTTCCTCTTCCCATGCATCAATATCTTCCATCGACATAGAAGCATACTCTTTCTTAAACCTATCATGCCACTTATCATGCCTTCTAACTATTTGGTCACCTGCTCATCAGACTCTCCGACCAAGTTTTTATGATAGTACTCAACTAGGTAGCTTGAGGTATATGGCCAACATACACCGTAAGTAACCCATTGAGCTCAGCCATATCATACATTTTATTTACATCCCTATCATTTGAACAATTGTCAAACCTTGTTCAAGGCTACATTTTGGTATGCAATAAAAGAAAGCCCATTAATCTGCTTTTAATTTCTCCAACAACAGGTCACAAAATTGAAATAGGACAATCTGTTTGAACTAGATAACTTGAGATCTAAAAGTCCTACACCTGAATACCTGAAAGGCAAATCTCGAAGATGCCTTGATGAACAACTTCAAAATGCAGATCATCACAATTCCTATTTAAGCTCCTAAAGTGGCACATTATAAGCATGCAATAAAAAAAAAAAAAAAAAGTGTACAAAAAGTTTGTACCAATAGGTCTCCTAAAGACACGAGAGACGTAAGTCTCCTAAAGTTTTTGATTAAAATACTATTTATCTTGTTTGACTAAATTTAGGAAAAAGACAAAAGTTAAAGAGTCTCCCAAAGTACAGACGAGGTCTCCTAAAAACATGACTGAAAAAGTGCATAAAGTGTCTTACACATTTCTTACAAAAACAAGTCTCCCAAAGTACAAAAGAGGGACACTTGGCAAGTTTTAAAGCTACATGACAAGTCTCCCGGGTCTCCTGGGGCATTTTGAGAAGTCAAGTTTTTTTGGTCTAGAAAGGGTATACACTTTGGGAGACCGGTCTATTTTAAGAATTATCTCAAAAACAATTACTAATTATGGAAGGTTTAAAGTCGACATGTGTAATCCATCTGTTTATTTTGTGGCTTAGGTGGCTAAACTCATGTGCTTATAACTACTTTACAAATGTCCGAATATTACAGACGTTAATTATGCCACACCAACCAACCAACCAAGTAAACCAATCCACATTGTTTATTGTGAATTTTTTTGGTTTATATACGTAGTTTTTTTCAGGAAGGTTTAGCATAAACCATGAATACATTAAATCTTTATTTTTTTATTTTTCTCAAAAAATCAGTTTTGATACTCGATCACTCTAGTAGGTTTGTAGCTCACATTTATGCTTCTCAATTTAATTGATTTGATCGTAAAATCATTTCATAACCCAAGTTGAAAGGTGACTTTAATGAGTTATCAACTTCAGTTTTCCCACAATGACACAATGTTACATTCGTTTTGACATAATATAAGAGTTCACTGGGACTTAACATGCATCCTATATACTAGATAATTTCAGTATTTCACCATATCGAAAACACAATTGAAAGTTTAGCAAACACATAACATTGCATAAACACACATCCTTGCATCCTTGCTAATTCACTGATTTATTTCATTGAACTTCTTTTTAGCCGTGCTAGTAACACTGAAAACAACGAATCACCAAGGATACATGTACATTTATTTATTTATTTATTTATTTTAATTGAATAGACAAAACCATCTTATTCACAGCATCGATATGATAATTTTGGGCTATAACACCAAAGATAACTTTAAAGGGGGTGTAGTAACGTCAATGTTATGAAACGATAACTTTGAAAATGAATTTTCACACCGTGTTATGAAACAATAAGACTGAAAAATGAAAATGAATTCGTCCCACAAATTACCACGGCCAAACTGGGTATCTTGCGACTGCTTTCAACCATTCGACCGGGTATTCTGCGATTGTTTTCAACCATTCCCTACCACTTTTGAATGTGTATTTAATGAAGTTTAAACTCTTAACCTTTTGTGAGAAGATTAAGTGATTTAGCATTTTTTGATGGTTGTTTCTTTATTCAAAGTCAATAAGAAAACATAGATATCATGGGGCTTGTGGTCTAGTGGTAAAGACTTAAGTAGTTAAGCGAGCCCAAGTGAGAGTAGTACCGGTTTGGGTGACCGACCGGGAAGTCCTCACTTGGGAACCACAAGCTCTAATGATATTAGGCGAATCGGGAATAGGAGTGGGGTTATCCCCTAAAGAGAGGCTCGCGGTTGGTATCTCTGCCCGAGGATGCGACACTAACTCGAGCCAACAATTAACAACTAACATCTAATAACTAACCCGTCGTTCAAAAAAAAAAAAAAGAAAACATAGATTTTCATATCATATACAAATGAGCATCGAATAAANGTCGCCGCCACCGTCGCAATTTGAGGTAATCTTCTTATCATTTTTAAAAAAGAAAAATATAACTCCAACTAAACGGGTTTTCAAAATTCTCAACTCTTCTCTAGAGAAGAAAACTCATTCCCTTCTCAATGAATTTAGAAACTGAAAAAGATGAAAATTTTTCTACAACTAAACGGCACCTTAACCTTTTTGTGAGAAGATCAAGTGATTTATCATTTTTTGATGGTTGATTCTTTATTCAAAGTCAATAAGAAAACACAGATTTTCATATCATATACAAATGAGCATCGAATAAATTAACCTAGAAACCAAAAGTATTTTCATATATGATATCGAATACTGAGTAGTTCTAAGGAGTAACATGATCTCATATGGAACTTTCATAAACCATACACACAAAAATGACCATATGCTCCAATTTTCTCGTTTACTTTTTAACCTTTTTACCACTTCATTAACCCAAGCTAAATTACTTTCTTCTCCCTCTAAACCAAACATTATTACGACTTTGATGACTACTCACAACACCTTTTTTGTCATTTGCCACTTCTTTTTCACCCTCTTTTTTATCTTTTTCAGATGTAACTTTTTTCTTCTGCTGCATTGTCTTCTTGTACTTCTTTCTCAAGATGTACTTTTCTTCCATTTGTAGACCCGGCCCAGATGAAGCATCTGAGGCCATTGAGTCATCAGTGTCCACGTCATCATCTTCCGCCACGGTTTTTTGCCTATAGCCACTGTGGTAGCCATTGGAGATAGTACTATCGTGATCGTTGTCCTCGTCGTCGATGGAGGAACCAAGGTACATTGTCCATCCGGATTCACTGCTTTGACATTCTTCTTCATAAATGTTGGAATATGACTCCATTTTCACCTGTTTCATTAAAAACCAAAACCAAAACATGGGTTTCTGTTACAATTTAGCTACTTTTCAAGAGTTATTAAATTGTCACTTTTTTTTTTTTTTTTTTTTGGTAAAGGGTTTATACCGGTGAATAAAAATTGTCACTTTACTATAGCATAGAATTGATATGACAATATTACATTCCAAATTACTACGTATCTGAGTTCTAATTAGAAAAAAGATGAAATATTTCTGGTGATACAAGATACATAATTTGTCAATGTATAGGGTATCAAATATTTGTGACTTTTTAAATAAATTACCTTCATTTATAACAAAACATGGCTATGAAATACTAACAATAAAAATAATATGGGGCATTTTTTAGTAAAAGCTCCGAAATTAGGAGCAAAAACACAAATTTCTAGTCAAACTTATTGTAAAAATTACTGTAAAAATTACTAACTTTATTTTCTTGTAAAAATCAACTTATGTTATCTTTTATAAATGTAAAAGTAACAGATACACCCATTGGACATATACAAACTTGTGTATGATTTACTACATTTTTTAAGAAAAAGGCAAAAACATACAACTAAACTGGTCCATTAACCCAATAACAAAACATAAGTACAACTTGCAAGGATCTTAACAAGGAAAATCTTAGAAGATTTCACACACTCAAAACACACAGTCACACATGGGCACATACTCTGTTTTTATCTCTCTATTCCTCTGTTTTAACTTTTAACAAACAACCAAAAATCAAAATCTTGATAAAACAAAACTAAATTTAGAGGAAATCACACACAGTTACACATACCCTATCTTAGTACAAAAATCCAACTCAAAATCTTTAAGAAAGAACAACAAAAAGTCAAAGAAAACATAATTAAAACTTACCTGGCTCAAAGGAGAAACACTTTTGTGGAGCTTCACACACACACAGACACTCTATATCTTAATGTACAAGTATTTATATAAAGAGATACAAAGAGAGTAGGAGAAAAAGAACAAACATGCTTAGTTAAAACCATCATTAATAAATATTCCCTAAACAGTTGGTGAATTAAATTCCAAATATCACCACCTGTATTGCAATCAAAATAAGCCATTATGTCTCTGACTTTATCTGTTCACCATCACCAGAAAGACAGCTATATATATAAAAAAAAAGGAAAATTTGTTTTGTTAGACAACCCAATCCAATCATGTTTAATATTGATCTGAAGTCTTCATTTAATGTAAACTAGTTTTTCATAGAGTAAGTAAATGCATATGCAGGTGCAAGAAAGAGAATATGTGTGTGTGTTCTTCAAATCCCTTTTGTTTTGAATTTGGCATTTTTCATTGATTAAATCACGTGGTGTCATTTATCATACCATGAATGAAGTTGCCCAATTTTTGTTTTCAAATTTTACAGTTTGCTTTACAAAATGTTGGTAACATGCAACATAATATGTAGAACACGATCTTTAGATAAATATCTGGCCACTTTGAGAAATGTGTGACCATGTTGTTGCAAAATACTATTATCCTGAATCAAGTCAACTGTGCTATGCACCTGAATGCTAACCCAAAAATTGTTGCCCGGTTTCTTCGAATAAATATTAAGGACATATGAGAATTATAAAAATGTATTGTAAAAGACGATACTAACATCAAATTGTCATAGAAAATCGTTTGGTATATCATGGTACGTAAAATCTCGGACCAATGGCGAATGGGCATGNATTATCCTGAATCAAGTCAACTGTGCTATGCACCTGAATGCTAACCCAAAAATTGTTGCCCGGTTTCTTCGAATAAATATTAAGGACATATGAGAATTATAAAAATGTATTGTAAAAGACGATACTAACATCAAATTGTCATAGAAAATCGTTTGGTATATCATGGTACGTAAAATCTCGGACCAATGGCGAATGGGCATGTTTTATATTTATTTTTTTAGCTGGTTCCAACTCGACATTGCAAGCCGACTAATCCTAAGGCGACTACCCTTTTGGATGGCCCGGAGTCATCGCAAGTGAACCTCCGTGGCCACATGAGGATTAATTTTCTCCCCAAGGTTTGAACCAGGGACCTCTAGGGAGTTACCCACTTAGGAGACCGAATCCAAACCACTAGGTCACAGCGTGTGGTTTTGAAGTGTACTAAAGATCTAATTATAAGATTGTAATGTGTTTCTGTGTCTAATTCATGAACATCGAAGCATACACATAAAGGTAAATCTTAACATGTGGAATAGTTTACCGGTTTTTAATTTAATTATCCTTAGAAAACTTTACGTGTAATCGACAAATGCAAATAATAGACAATAAGTAAAGTGCAAGATAAAGTTAGAAACGATCAAACCACAACACGGATGTTTATAGTGGTTCGGCTACAAGGACTCTTTTTCCTTGCCCTACTCCACTCCCCGAGTATCCAACTCGAGAGTTTCCTTCACTAGTCAACAAGCTCCTTTCACCGGCGAGAAAACCTTACACGTCGCTTACACAATATTACCGACACAAAGCTAGATGTCGAGTTCTTTTATAAGGGTACAACCACTCCCGTCACTCTATGTATTTTAAGGACTAAAATACTAACCGATCACTACTGAATAAATACAATCAAATGAAATATAAAGTATAAACTACACGAGTTTACACAATGCTAAGCTAACAAGTTTTGCAACATTATGTTGAAACTTGTAAACTTTCGGATGAGCTTGTGATCTTCTTTGCTACAAAAGAATCTCACATAAATGAAATGCTACTGAGTTTGATGAATGAAATGAGAGTGTATATGCAAAATATAATTGTAAGTGATGAGTAAAACTCAAAGTGTAGGTTGCTATTTATAGGCAAACTGCCTGAGCAACCCACGGATTTGGCGGAACCCTTTTGAGGGTTCCGTCCGTGTTGAGATTTGGTTCCGCCAGGCCTGACAGTGGAGATCACCAAATCTCTTTCCAAATCTAACCAAAATATTCACAAGATCTTCCAAAGTCAACTATGAGATTCTTGTGTGTAAATCTAAATAAAATATATGTCATATCTTACAAAATTCTTTTGACAAGACATGTATGATGCAAGGCATGATGTAAATGTATATTTCTAAATTTAGATTTTTATTAACATGAAAGTAAACTTGTAAAAATGTTTTTGTGAAATGTAAATGTAGCAAATGTGATGTTTAGTTTGAAATAAAAGTTTATATATGAAAGACTTAAACTATATTTATGTTTTGCTAAAAATAAAGTTTACACTTTGTCGTTAACAAAATTTAGCAAAGATCGTAAAATATAAATAATGTTTTTTAGGGGATATTTGTATTAACATAACACATTAGACTCGGGCCTTAGCCCATACAAAGTACTCGGGCCTATACTAAACATACGACTAACACTCCCCCGTAATTTGAGCGGGAGGACACCGGACACTCAAACTGGTACGAAACTCCTCAAACAAATCAGAAGGCAAACCTTTGGTGAAAATGTTCGGTATACTGATAACAAGAAGGAACATGAAGAACTCGGACCTGACCAGTAGCAACCAAATCCCGAACAAAATGAATGTCAATCTCTATATGCTTTGTACATTGATGCTGAACCGGATTAGTAGACAAATAGATAGCACTGACATTGTCACAGTAAACAAGCGTAGTGGAAGATAAAGGAGTATGCAGCTCACGTAGTAATTTCCTCAACCAATAGGTCTCGGCAACTGCATTGGCAACACCATGATACTCTGCCTCAACACTAGCACGAGAAAGCGTCAGTTGACGCTTAGAGGAGCATGAGAGTAAGTTGTTGCCAAGAAAAACACAATAGCCAGAAGTCGATCTCCAAGTAGTGGGGCAACCAGCCCAATTTGTATTCGAATATGCAACTAATGAAGAAGTAGAAGAGGAGTACAACTGTAACCCATAGTCTAAAGTACCCCGAACATACCTCAAAATCTGCTTAAGAGCCGAGAAATGAGGCTCTCGCGGATCATGCATATATAGACAAACCTGCTGCACAACATAAGAAATATATGGGTGAGTGAAGGTAAGAGAACCCGCAAGACTCCTATATAACATCTGATCAGAAACAAGATCACAATCATCACCCAGTTTAGTCTCAGTATCAACAGGAGTTTGACTGGGGTTGCAATTAGCCATATGAGCCCGCTCAAGAATCTCAGCAGCATACTTACGCTGAGATAAAAACATCCCTGAAGAATCCGGTGTAACAGAAATACCCAAAAAGTAATTAAGCGAACCAAGATCTGTCATAGAAAACTCTTGATGTAACGAAGAAATAATCTGCTGTAACAAAAGCTCAGAAAATGCAGTGAGAACAATATCATCAACATACAATAATAAATAAGCAGTGTTAGTCCCCTGTCGGTAAATAAATAACAAAGAGCCACATCGACTTTGAGCAAACCTAACTTGAGTAATATAAGTTGCAAACCGCTGAAACCAAGCCCGCAGGGCCTGCTTTAGATCATAAAGAGACCTCTGTAAGAGACAAACATAATCAGGATGTGCAGAATCCTGAAACCCTGGAGCTTGATGCATGTCAACTATCTTAGAAAAATCACCATGTAAGAATGTATTCTTGACATCAAGCTGATGAACGAAAAGTAGCCAAACTAAGAACGGTCTGAATAGTACCCGGATTAACAACTGGACTAAAGGACTCATCAACATCAATGCCTTCTAACTGTGTACTACCATTCGCTACAAGACGAGCCTTGTAGCGACTAAGAGTGCCATCTGCTAAATACTTGTGGCAAAACAACCACATACAACGGACAATATTGGTGTTCGTGGGTTGGGGCACAAGAGTCCATGTTCTATTCTTAATAAGTGTATTGTATTCATCATTCTTAGCATTTTTCCAATTAGGATCATTAAACGCATCATTATATGATTTTGGTATGGATGAAATAGTTGACACATGAAGATTTAAACGAGTAGGAGAACGATTAGAACCAACACGAAAACGTGTGACCATGGGGTGAACCGAAACCGGGTTTGGATTTGGGTTTTGGGCTGGTGGGGGCAGCAATGTTGAGGGTTGGTGAACACTTGGTGGAGACACAGGTGTATTTGGGGCCGAAGGTGTTGTTAGGCTAGCAGTTTGATGAGCCGGCGAAGTGGGCTCAGGAACTGTGGATGGTGGACCAGTAGTGTATTGTGAGTGAGTAGTGGGTGATGAACGGATAATATGGGAAATGATATTTGGTGACTCGTCTAAAAAGTTGTAAGATGGAGGCAAATTGGGTGTCATAGAGCTAAATGGAAAAACTGTCTCATCAAAAGTAACATGACGAGAAATTATAATTTTGTTGGTATTAAGGGCAACGGTATGCATGGTGATTGGATGTATGGCTCAATAATATGGAGGGTGTAGGTAGGGATTGCAAAAGCACCCAAAACCGACAGGGAAAACCGAAACCCAAACCTGTTGGGTCGGGTTCGGGGGCGGGTTCGCGGGTTTGGATGCGGGTTTGGTGATAACATCAATAGCTCCAATATTCTTAGTGTCAATTTCCCCCGTTATGTCATCATTTTGTGTTTAATTACCTTCATTTATGCTCTTATTTCTTTATATTTCATTTCAGGACCAGAAAGGAGCAAATGAACGTTTTTGATGACTATTTGAAGTCCACTCGGATGATCAATCTGAAGATATAAAGACTACGGCTTAGCTGAATAATGGAGCTACGCCGCAGAATATTATTATTTTATAAAAAGCTTCTATTTTAGGAAAGTTACGCCGTAGCATACATTGAGCTATGGCGTAGTAGTGCCAGCTAACATGCTACGCCATAGTTAGTCATAAACTACGGCATAAGTTTTACAACAAGTGTTCTACGCCCGTAACAAGTTATCAGTCTACGGCGTAGAAAAGAATATTTCAAGACTACGACGTAGCGACTCAACAAGCTACACCGTAGAACAAAAGAACAAAGACTACGGCGTAGTATGTAATAATAACTATGCCGTAGCCCAGATGGGCATTATAAATACCAAAAGAATTTCTTTTATTGATCATCTCCGCTTTCCCAAACCTTCACTAGGGTTTGGGGAGAATGACCCAGAAGAAGAATGAAGATCCAAGAAGACCGAAGGAATAGCATCTAATTAGCTAGGACCATCCTAGTCTAAATTCAAGTTTGAATTCTATTATGTTTTGCTATTAACCATTCTATGAATTCTCTTTATTAATTAATATTTGGTTTAGTTTATCATTTGTGTTTATCTATGTAGAAGTTTTCTTTGCTTGTTTGCAATCCTTTTGTTTCGGTAGTATCTATTAGTCGGGAGAATTGACCATAGGACCCTAGACGAGTAGGTTGTGAGGATTGGTAAGAATTGGCCATAGTATTACCTTTTCTTGTGGGCGAATTGACCATAGGATCACCTACCAATTGGATATACTTACGAAGTTAGAGGAAACCTAAGTTCTGACCATGTCGTGTTTCACTAAAACAAGTCTATTAAACATGGCACTTAAAGAGTCTTGCATCCCATAGGTTCACGCCGGCGTATGAACTCTTGCAATTTAAAGTTTGTGAGAATAGGACAAGGTGTAAGATAGGGCTGACGATTTGACCATCTAAGTCTAGTCGACTTTTACCCACTACATAGAACTAAGAAACATGAATATTATTAAACTTTAATATGTTAATAGTCTATCCCTTTAGTTATCTTTCCTTTAATTCTCACTCTATTTAATTATGTTTTGTTCTTAGTTTATTAAATTTATCTTACATAATACCCCTTTTAGTATCTATCCTATTTCGCTAGAACAACAGTTCTTGGGACGACACTCGGATTTATCTAAGGCATACTACACATGACCGGGTACACTGCCCGTTAGTATGTGTTAATCCTTATAGCTCCAAGTTTATAAATGTAAAACAGGATGAATATAACGCATCAAGTTTTTGGAGCCGCTGCGGGGGAGCAGTTTATTTAGGCGAATTCAGGTATATTTCAATTTTTGTAATTTCAAATTAAAAGATCAAGACAAATCACTCATTGACAATCTACATACGAGTTTCAACCTCGTTACGAAATCATGGATATCCAGGTATGCAAATTTATTAATCACATTATTGCATAAATTTATATAAATTTTTTTTTCAAAATTTCTTTTACTACGGCGTAGCTTAATTAACTACTACGTCGTAGTCATAATTTAATATTAAAATTTTTACGGGAAAAATAAGAGTTACAGCGTAGTTTTTTCTATCTACTACGCAGTAGTTTTCCGAACATATAAATAAAACCTACTCACACACACACACGCATATTTTACCACAAATATTGACAGAGCCGCCCCTGTAAAAAATTTTCTTGAAAAAAATTCGTTCATATCCTTCCCTCTACATCAACAATGGCAGGTAATTACCCTAATCTCTTCCCTTGATTTTTCTTATTATTTATTCAATTTTTAGGGTTTTATTTAATATTGTTTTAGGATAAGGAATGAGCAATGTTTTATGTTAAGATTTTGCCAATATATTGATTTATTGAATATTTGAATGAGTTTGTTTTATGACTTTTTTGATTTAATAATTTTAGTTAGGGTTTGGATTAATTTGATAATAATCGGTTAAGTTAGTCTCACCCTTTGAACATTTTAGTGGGAAATTTTTTTTTGAAACTTTAGATGAAATTTCGATGGTTACGGCGTAGTTAATTGATCGTATCCATCGTAGTTTTTGCTGATGGCGACATCAGTAAAATAGCAACGGCGTAGCCAGTTATAGAACTACGCCGTAGCTGGCTTTTTGAAACAGAACCATTTATTGTAATCCTTGAACTACGACGTAGTTAGTAGTAGGACTACTCCGTAGTCATAACCACAAGAAAAACTACGACAACAGTTGTTACGCTGTAGTTTTATTTTAAACTTAGTTACGACGTTGCTATTGATAGAGCTACGCCGTAGAACAATGAGGAATATTGCTGATTTATTTTTCATTTATCTATATTTCAGGAGATGAAGCTAACACTCCTACTCACTGGTTCAAGTTTCTAAATTATGATCCTGCTGGAAGGAAAATCTACAAGAAAGAACTTCGCACACTCATGAGCAAGACAATTGAAAATCCAGAAGCTCTTGGTAAAGATGCGTTTGAAACCGTTAGCGATGGGGATGCCGCTAAGGAGCTCAGGAAGTTGTGTAACATTAAGTTTAATAGTCCAAATGGGAGCTTTACTTGTAGGGCATGGACGACTATCTTCACCATCGATGAGCCCGTTATTCAAGAATATGTTTGGGAGTTCTTAGCCACTGTGGATTTTAAGGAGCATATCACTAACATGACCGAGAAATGCTTGTTTTTCCAGCTAGGGGGTGTGAGAAGGGATATGAGCATGAGAGAGTTCATTTTGGCAATGAGATTATATTCTCGAAGGACACTTGATTCAACAGTCTTTCAAGATTATCACAACATTTGTTTAAGGGAGAAACCACACAACTACAATCCTTTGCTTTACTATCAACAAATCTCAGGTTTAGCCGGTTACGAGTCTAGGAGCCCACCTTCCTATAGAACCATCAGGGATCCAATCTGCCGTTTGGTTCACAGGCTTTTAGCTGTGACGGTCCGTGCTAGGTATTCAGCACGTGAGAAGATGACTGTGGAAGATTTGTTTCTTATGCATAGCATGGACGGAGGGGATTTTTTGGACATTCCATGGCTCGATTCATGACTGGAAAAGAAAAAGGATCACAACATAATAGCAAGATTCAGGGGCCCACTTGATTGGGAGGTTGGCCAGGAGTTTTGGCTTGATTTCACCGGCAGCCTTGGCATTTGTTACCAGGACTGCCGAGACCTCTTTGATTGGTATCTCAAAGTTGGACGAATTTGGAATCATCTCTTACAATCCATTGAGTGAACCAGTCTTAATGTCATTTGTCCAAGGAGCAGCCGGAGCATCAAGCTCACAAGCAGGAGGAAGCCAAGGAGCTGAGCATGAGGAACATGCTAGGATTCATCCTCACATGACGATGGTTGATAGGATGCAGGCATTTGACGGACGCATGGGGAGAATGGAGCTGAGCATGGCAAACTTCGAGAATGATTTGGATGACATGACGGCGGTGGTTTCTGGGATGAACACCCAGTTTGATAGTTTTTGTAATGATTTTAGAAATTTGCAGGTACAACAGTATGACTACTATCAATGGAACGCCGACCGAACAAGTCAAATGCTCCAACACATGCACCTGAGTCACCCGAGATGTAATGGGCCGGAGTATGTGTACCGGCCCGACATTCCCGACTTAGGTGTCCAATATGGCGTCTCTCCTACATGCATCCTCGAAGTTCCTCTGCTACTCCCATTGATCCATATGGCCCCTCTACTCAGTTTGGTACCCCCATGGAGCACGACCATCATCAGGAGTGAAATCACCATCTGTTGAACACTTATCTCATCTGATCCTTTTAAATAATTACTATTTGGTCTGTAATAACTGATATTTAGGACATCTCTTGCTACTTATGACTATTATGCTATTAGGCTTGATAATTATACACGTTTTGATGCTATGGATTCAGTTGCAGACTGTTGCTACGGCGTAGTAAGTCTTACACCTACGTCGTAGCATACTTGGTGAGATTGAGTGAGCTTCTGTCCAGAATTGGGAGCTACGGCGTAGCAGGTCCACAGACCTATGCCGTAGCTAGCACCCATTTGATTATTTCAGTAGGCATAACCAGGGACTTCCTTGTGCGCATTCGTGAGGGGAGTTTTTCTTTTTCACTTCTATTCTATTTTTCTTTTTATTTTGTACAAATGGGACTTTGCACAAACTAAGTGGGGGGATAGGAATAGAATACAAATTTAAAAAGAACTTACATTTTTACTTGTCCTCATTTTTCTAGTTTTACAAATTATAAATTAAAAAAGTGCCATTTTGAAAATTTTTGACACATCTTTCTACAAAACTAGAATAAATTGATTGCCGAGCACATTATAACCCTTGATTACATGGTGAGATTTAACCTTTCCGTTTCCAATATTTTTACCCAAAATCCACCAAATATTGAGTGTGCCGGTAGTATTGTAGACTTTAGAACTTGGCTTTTACATCATTACAAAACCATAGACGAGTAATGTGTTTTTCTTAATACATTTGAAAGAAATTTTTGGAGAAAACGACATTTTTGGATTACCACCATTTAAACCTTTACATAAGAATCTGTCGATTAGTCGCATTGACCTTCTGACCAACATACTTAAACCTTTGCTTGCACTCATTTTTAGTGCAAAATACCCCTAGATGCACCCTATTGAACCTATCCTTTCATTTCTTACCCAACTAAAAAACAGTTTCATTACACACTTTCACCTTAGCCTACCGATTAATCTTATGTTTCAAATCGAATAACCACCTATTGCCTTAAGTTCAAGAATCAAGAAAACAATTTATTATGATCGAAGACCCCTCAAATACTCATCACCTAGTTCATCTCAAGTGGGGGGATGAAGTTAGTAGTTTAAAAAAAATGTGAATTTCAGTATGTAAATAGTAGCAATAAATCGTGCGGAATAATAGCACAATAGCTTATCAAGAAAACTCCTTGTGTTTAGAATTTACCATGGAAGAGGAAGTGTGTGACATAGCACACTATATGTGGATCTACATTCGTGACTTGGAAATTCGGAAGAATTTGGGCAAAAGGTGATTGGTGACTACTCGATTGAAAGCTAAGATTATTTGTCTTCCTTTATCACCGTTTCAATTATCCATTATCATATCCTACCCTTAAGTTGTGAATCATACTTAGGTGAGGGATTCGAGCAGTCATTGGTATCTTGCCGGCGTTCCGGTCACCATCGCCTTTGTCGCCCTTGTCGTAGTATGTTAGTAACAACATTACACCTTTAACCTTACAATCATCCACCAAATGTCGTTTTTAAAAATTATTTTGGCCTTAGCTCTAGTGGTGAAGTTTTGTGTAAATGCCAAGCTTATGATAGAATACATGCTATGACTGTGCGTATATGAGAGCACCCCGAAATTGAACACTTAGAATAGGGAGAGTATGAGTGAATTTCTATCCTTCTTTTCGTAAGGTGTTCGGCCTAATTTTGTTCTAGCATTTGTAGTAATCTAAATTTGTATATTCTACGTGATGAGGAAGATACCATTTTATAATTAATATAGTCTACTTAAGGACAAGTAGAGTTTAAGTGGGGGGATATTTGATAACATCAAATAGTTCCGATATTCTTAGTGTCAATTTCCCTCGTTATGTCATCATTTTGTGTTTAATTACCTTCATTTATGCTCTCATTTCTTTATATTTCATTTCAGGACCAGAAAGGAGCAAATGAACGTTTTTGATGACTATTTGAAGTCCACTCGAATGATCAATCTGAAGATATAAAAGACTACGGCTTAGCTGAATAATGGAGCTACGCCGCATCATATTATTATTTTATGAAGAGCTTCTATTTTAGGAAAGTTACACTGTAGCATACATTGAGCTACGGCGTCGTGGTGCCAGCTAACATGCTACGCCGTAGTTAGTCATAAACTACGGCGTAAGTTTAACAACAAGTGTTCTACGCCCGTAACAAGTTATCAGTCTACGACGTAGAAAAGAATATTTGAAGACTACGACGTAGTGACTCAACAAGCTACGCCGTAGAACAAAAGAACAAAGACTACGGCGTAGTATGTCATAATAACTACGCCGTAGCCCAGACGGGAATTATAAATACCAAAAGAATTTTCGTTTATTGATCATCTCCCTTTTCCCAAACCTTCACTAGGGTTGGGGAGAACGACCCAGAAGAAGAATGAAGATCCAAGAAGACCGAAGGAATATCATCTAATTAGCTAGGACCATCCTAGTCTAAATTCAAGTTTGAGTTCTATTATGTTTTGCTATTAACCATTCTATGAATTCTCTTTATTAATTAAGATTTGGTTTAGTTTATCATTTGTGTTTATCTATGTAGAAGTTTTCTTTGCTTGTTTGCAATCCTTTTGTTTCGGTAGTATTGAAGCTTGGTAGTATCTATTAGTCGGGAGAATTGACCATAGGACCCTAGACGAGTAGGTTGTGAGGATTGATAAAAATTGGCCAAAGTATTACCTTTTCTTGTGTGCGAATTGACCATAGGATCACCTACCAATTGGATATACTTAAGAAGTTAGAGGAAACCTAAGTTCTGACCATGCCGGGTTTCACTAAAACAAGTCTATTAAACATGGAACTTAAAGACTCTTGCATCTCGTAGGTTCACGCCGGCCGATGAACTCTTGCAATTTAAAGTTTGTGAGAATAGGAAAAGGTGTAAGATGGACTGACGATTTGACCATCTCAGTCTAGTCGACTTTTACCCACTACATAGAACTAAGAAACATGAATATTATTAAACTTTAATATCTTAATAGTCTATCCCTTTAGTTATCTTTCCTTTAATTCTCACTCTATTTAATTATGTTTTATTCTTAGTTTATTAAATTTATCTTACATCATACCCCTTTTAGTATCTATCTTATTTCGCCAGAACAACAGCTCTTGGGACGACACTCGGATTTATCTAAGGCATACTACACATGACCGGGTACACTGCCCGTTAGTATGTGTTAATCCTTATAGCTCCAAGTTTATAAATGTAAAACAGGATGAATATAATGCATCAAGTTTTTGGAGCCGCTGCCGGAGAGCAGTTTATTTAGGCGAATTAAGGTATATTTCAATTTTTGCAATTTCAAAAAGATCAAGACAAATCACTCATTGACGATCTACATACGAGTTTCAACCTCGTTACGAAATCACGGATATCCAGGTATGCAAATTTATTAATCACATTATTGTATAAATCTATATAAAAAAAATTCAAAATTTCTTTTACTACGGCGTAGCTTAATTAACTACTACGCCGTAGTTATAATTTAATATTAAAATTTTTACGGGAAAAATAAGAGTTATGGCATAGTTTTTTTTTATCTACTACGCCGTAGTTTTCCGATCATATAAATAAAACCTACTCACACACACAGACACATATTTTACCACAAATATTGACAGAGCCACCCCTGTAAAAAATTTTCTTGAAAAAAATTCATTTATATCATTCCCTCTACATCAACAATGGCAGGTAATTACCCTAATCTCTTCCCTTGATTTTTCTACATCAACAATGGCAGGTAATTGCCTGCCCCGAACCCGACCCCTTGCCATCCCTAGGTGTAGGCGTGTAGCACGTGGTTGAAGTTTATGAGTGGTATCGAGGTGAGGGTAACAAAGACACCCAAAAGTGCATAAAAGGCTATATTCGAGTATGGTACCAAAGATGCGAGTATAAGGTATTTAATTGTTAATCACATTGGATGGTAAAATATTTAAAAAGTATATGACCGCATTAAGTGCTTTAACCCAAAAATTGGGAGGTAAGTGAGCCTGAAAAGTAAGGTGCGTATAAGATTGTTGATGGTTCGGATCATCCTTTCAGACTTACCGTTTTTTGTGAGGTTTTTGGGCAAGGAAAACAAAACTGTATACCATTAGATCTAAACAACTAATGGAGGCATGGTTAATTCACCACCATGATCACACTGAAAAGACTTTATGTTACACTTGAATTGATTTTGAACTAAATGACGAAACAAAACAAATTTAGAGAAGACATCGGATTTATTAACTAATGGATAAACCCAAACAAAATGTGAAAATATGATCCAAAAATAAAACATAGTATTTAAAACCTGAAAGACTCAGAATAAGGGATGTCCACAAATCCGAGTGAATGATGATATCAAATAAGTACATTTTATTGGCATCATTTATCCTATGTTATTTGCTTGTTTTATATTATTTTATATGAGAATGGATACTTAATTGCTTACTTTTGTAATTCTTAGTTATAAACAAGCATTTGGTGAAAGTTAGCTATTTTGGACGTAAATTGAAGCAAAACAGATCAAGTTGGAAAAGTCTACTAAACTGAAGGAAGATACGCCGTATCATTCGAGACAGATACGTTGTACATAAAGACTTAGACGATTATGAAGACCATTGCCTGACTTTGAAGCATACGCTGTAAAATGTGCGCATGTTCACTCGAAGATGCTCTAGCGCAAGAAACGTCAAGAATACAAGTATTTAAGCAAATAAAGCCAATAATAATAAAGTCTACAAAATAAGTCCAAGATTTCTACCCAAGTGCGCCGGTTTTCCTTCTGCGTGCGCCGCACTTGCCTGCTCGGCCAAGAAAAGCCAGAGGCAATTACTAATAAAAGTACGCCGGTATTATGATTGATGTGCGCCGTATGTCCTCTGCATTTATGAAACTTTGGCGGCAAGATAATAACCAAGTGCGCTGCACTTGTAATCGAAGTACGCCGTACTTCGCCTATCAGAAGGCTATATAAAGAGCCCATTTGCAGGTATTTGAGCCTCTCAACTCTCCAAGTAATTTTCACTAAATCAATCCTAAGAAGCTATTTAGTAAGAACGTGTGCCGAACAGAGAATCAGAGTTAGATTGGATCGAACAAGGGTCTAATATACCTTTTGGTGTTCGAATTTTAGGTTACTTATGACACTTGTGTATCCATTTGATCATTCCAACTCGTATGTCTCTTGTTTACTCTTCTATTACTACTGCTATCATGAACTCATTAGCCATGAGAGGCTAAACCTCTTGTGATTGCTTGGATGTGTAAATATAATAAAGTGATCTTATGATTATGTTTTGATCTCTATCAATTTCAAGTTTATGTTATGAACTATTATATCTTAAGTCTTGCCATGTTTATTTATCACTACTGATTGTGCATAACCTGTTGGATAAGGTCGAAAGAACTAATTTGTTATAAGCAATTCTAAAAGCTTGTCTGCGATTTTAGCCTTTGGTTGCAGAAATCCGCTTAGGAGAATTGGTAGTAATCTAGACTTAAGATACGATACTAATCCTGTGAGAAATTGCTTGATTAGGTAAACCTAATGTAATATCCTGCTAAAAACCCAATTATTAGGAAACATTAAACATGAAGTAATTAAGTATTACTGTTCATACACCCATTTTTAGGCTAAATTTTAAACTTTTGTTTACACTATGCAACACTAAATCATTATGTGCTATGTGATTCACACCTACTTTGAATGAGCTCACACGCAACCCACAATGACCTGGACTAGGTACAACACCACTATAGATCAGTTTAGATCACAAGTGCCACACCTTGCACTCACAACAACCACATATGAGATTTCTACCTTAGTGGACCCCACAATACAAATATGAATTACAATACACATCTATGGGACCCACATCCCTTTTGGTGGGCCCCACAACACACACACAAAACTGAAATACACCCCTGTGGGCCCCACAACCTCTAAATATATTAAAGTATTCACTGTAAGACCCACATTGTTCACAAGTGGGCCCCACATGACCCAAATGGGCCACACAACACCTAATGGGCCACACAACACCTAATGGGCCTACACTAGCCCATTTACACCACACGGATCTTATTTAAACACAAAATGGTCCAATGAATCAACTAAGCCCATTAAGGCCCAATCCAATAATAATAAAANGTGCCACACCTTGCACTCACAACAACCACATATGAGATTTCTACCTTAGTGGACCCCACAATACAAATATGAATTACAATACACATCTATGGGACCCACATCCCTTTTGGTGGGCCCCACAACACACACACAAAACTGAAATACACCCCTGTGGGCCCCACAACCTCTAAATATATTAAAGTATTCACTGTAAGACCCACATTGTTCACAAGTGGGCCCCACATGACCCAAATGGGCCACACAACACCTAATGGGCCACACAACACCTAATGGGCCTACACTAGCCCATTTACACCACACGGATCTTATTTAAACACAAAATGGTCCAATGAATCAACTAAGCCCATTAAGGCCCAATCCAATAATAATAAAATCATATGAATTCGAATGCCTAAACACGTTTGGTTTGGCCCTTGTTTTCGCGATTCTTACACACAACCCATGAAACAAATTGCACCACCTCATTCTTGGCACACAAAAGAATCGAGATCAACTTAAATCTCAACATAATACGTATAAATGAACAGTGAACCAAGGCCAAAGCATACGAGGTCACACGTTTTCTCAATTTACCCAAACTTGGTCATTTCATGCTAAACACATTTCTAATGATCCTAGCAAGTTCTAAACTCACTCAAAAGAGTTCCTAAGTGATCCTAAGTGATTCACAAATCACCACATTCACAAACAAGCCCTAACTCATTTCCTATATCTCGCTATATATAAAAACGTACACATAAGTTGCCACAACACTCTCAAGACCCTTTGAACCCTTCCAAAGCATTTGGAAACCCATCAATATACATTTGAAGGATTTCTACCTAGCCCAAACATAATTCCAAAGTCCCAAGAACTCACAACGAATAAATCGACCTATAACTATTTATTTTGGTCACGTATTATTTCATTTGGACTCCTAAGCGTACCAAAGCTTCCACAACTCTCACAAACGACTCACAAGACACTAAAACCCTATCAATATTCAATCTTAACGACCCTAGACCACAACTCGATTACTAACTGACCTTTTGGTCACGTTACTAAGCCAAACGAACCCTTTGTTATTTTTGTGACCCAAACACACCTCAAACCCATTCACACTTGAACCATTTAACCTCACAAGGACCCTAAGACCTCAATATCACTCTTGCTACTCGTTTATTCCTAGGACTCGAAATAAAATCCATGTTCTAGAACCCTAAGTCCTCGTCACCCCTAAAACCGACTCTACAAAACACTTGGAACCTCAACTTGCACCCAATCACTCAATCCTACCCCTACCCTACTCGTTATCCTACTGCACATATTCTCCTTGTCCCTCCAAGTTGTCTCTATCTCATGTATGCACTCTCCATGCAAAGATACATCACGTAGAACTCACACAAACACTCTCTTTGATCGTTGCTTTGGTACCGAGAAGAAAGAAGAAGCACAAGCTCATCACAAGCTCACACAAGCTCACAAGACCTCACCAAGCCTCTACAATTCGAATACATCCCACCTTTGAAGGTGTGATAAGCCAACTCTCAACCCTCATCATATTTTGGAACTCATTTTCATGTTTTCTATTCGAATGGGTCACAAACTCTTTCACCTATTTACTCCTATGTCTCGTTAGTTTTGTGCCTCACCGAATCACTTTCCCACATCTCTATACAACCAAGAATAAGCACATGAACTCTATACGAGCTTAACATAACCCTAAGACCAAGAAAAGCACACGTTTACAAGTTACCAAGACTTAATATGAGAACTGCCTAAATAATTCTAAGTGTTTTCCAAAGGTTTTCACGTTTTACTTTGGTCTTGTTAATCACTATCTATAAGTATAACATATAAGTATTTTTGTACAAACCATTTCTTTGGAACCTCAAAAAACGAGCCACACAAAGTTCACACACTCACAAGCTTGTTTAAGCTATTTCACAAGCTCATTTTGTGGCACCTTCACTCGTTCACAGAAACATCACAAACACCCTTAATGGGCTAAAACCCATCAAACACCACCTTTGGTGTTGGCCTGTTCCACGGCCCACCAATGCACCCACTCACTTTGGCAAGGTCCAACATGAGCCCAAGAAACACTCCAACCAGTGGGGAGCCCACTGGGCCCACAGAACACTCAATGGGCCTTAACAGTCCACACCAGGCCATTAACACCAAAATAAGCTAAATAATAAGCTTTAAGCTACAATAAGCCAACTAATAAGCTCACACAAGTTTTCTAAGCTTCTGGGAACTTAATGAACTATTTGGAATGGATTCATAAGCTAAAATGTGGTTTTGGACTAAAAATGCAAAAGATTGTAAGTTTAAGGACTAAAACTGCCAACCTTGTAAATTAGGGGTACAAACTGTAATTTCTACAAATTAAGGTTACAAATAGTAAATATAAGTTATTTTGAGTCATTTGTATAAATTTGAGACTATAAGGACCTAAAATGAACTTTTTACACAAAAAGGACTAGTTTTGCAAAGTTTCAAAACTACAAGGACTAAAACTATAAAATATGCAAACTTAGTGTCAAAACAGTACAATTGAAATCTTTTTGTCATTTGTTGACTAACTTGATATTATAAGTACTAAAATGTAAATATACATTTTATAAGGACTAAAAGTGTCAACTTGGAAAGTTAAAGGACTAAAAGTGTAAATATTGGAAAAAGAGTGTCAAAACTATAAATTTGATAAAGTAAAGTTATAAATGGAATAATTATAAAGTTGAGGTACTGAAATGTCACTTTTACAAACTTATGGGTTATAAATGTAAACTTTATAAAGTACAAGGACTAAACTTGTAATTTCACAAAACTTAAGTAAAGTGATTATTTTAATAATATTTATTACAAGAAGTGAATATTGGAGAACTAACTAGATAACAAAAGATCACCTTTTTACTAATCAAATTCCTCAATCACTTTCACCAAGATCAAGAACTGAGAACTCCACACCCTAAGTCTGGCACGACTCATCAACATCACATATAAAGACAAGACAATATTATGTTTAATATTGTTTTTGTACTTAAGGCATTACACAAATACAACTCACACCACTACAAGGAAACTAAGGATTCTCATATTATCCAGGTTGCGTGTTGGAGCCATTCACCCGTTGCACTTGATATTTACTTGATTGCTACCTACACACACTCCTTTGAGGTGAGTCTTTAGTCCCACACTTTTTACATGTTTTACAAACTATGTGGGTGGGATACATGCTACACTATATGAACACAAGTATTTGAACAACTATTTTCACTATGGTATGCTATACAACTATTGCATAAGACACACGCCAACTTGAAAGTCCCTTCTATCATGAACCTTAGTCACTTGCGAGTGAACACGAATAACTGTGAATTGATCTATTGGTGCTTGACAGACCCATTTGTTCTAACCCACACCTGGTAGACAAATGCACTATTATTTGACACACCTAGGAGAACTGGCAAACTCCTTATTAAGGGTATTATACACCGTGTTGATGTCATTGCGATGGCTCACATACTTGTTAACGTTGTGTTCATGAGACTTATGGCAATAAGCATACGGAACAAACTACTTTACACCTGTGAAATACTTGATTGTGTTCATCTGATTTTTATTACAAACGCTATAGATTCACTCAACAATTTTGTTGACTTTTTAGCATGTATCTCAGGTAACTGAAGAAAGCTCAGGAGGCATGGAGTGGGCATTTGACCCTGTGTCGGTGGTGTAATATTCACAAACAGTCATTTTCAATTAAATAATGTGATGTAATATACATTGAACATACTTGCATTTGAATTCAATAAATGAACTTCAAAACGTCTCTTTGAGTCGTTTTCTATAATTATGACTATGATCCTCTACGTAACACCCAATTAAGTCTTCCACTGTGTAAACAAATTTTTGGGGGTGTTACACCTAAATCTTGAATTGAACCTAACGATTTATGAAATGACTCTTTTGACGAAAATGGCTAAGTTGTAAGTTGTAAACCTTATCAATCCAACTCAGATCTAGCATAAGCATCATCACTGAATTATATAAGCTATCCAAGCAATCCATTTCCTTATCATTGAATTTACTATATTCCCTTGTTTTGCTATTTGTTGAATTATCGTTTTGTTTTAACTAATCATCTACTACTTAATCGAACGAACTAAGTCAATGTGGATACGACCTGGTCTTACCTATAATATTATACTACATACGTGGGTTATACTTTACCCGTGTGTTTGTGAAACTAGCATTATAAATTTAAAGCTTTCCTTACACATCAAAGATCTTAACTACAAATTTGCTCCTGTTTGATTTTGATTAGCCAATGAGGGCACTGAATCAAAAGTGAGAATTTGATTTGAAATGTGTAACATTAAGCTAGGATATTTGTTTTTCAAATGTTGTAAATAAAATGGTTGTGCCTGTGATTTTTGAATAACAGGAATGAATGGCGGCAAGATTGTGTTTTGGTGAATTTAGGTCAGAAGTTTAGTCATGTTCGGTAGATGTTTTTTATGTGTCTAGGTTGGATATTTGTTTTATAGAATGTTGTAAATACAATGGGTGTGCTTATGTTTTTAGATAACAAAAATGAATGACGACATAACTGAGTTTCGGTAAATAGATAATGCATCTGTAGGGTAGTAGGGTAATTGTGATTCGTAGACGGGTAGACTCTTTCAATGTTTGTTGGATTAGAACCTAGTATTTGATTGATCACCTCAAATAAGTACATTATATTGTCATCATTTGTCCTATATAATTGACTTGCTTTATTATATTTTATATGAGAATCGATACTTAATTGTTTACTTTAGTAATTCTCAGGTAAAAACAAGCAATTGGTGAAACTTGGCGATTTTGGACGAAATATGGAGCAAAATGATCAAGATGGAAAAGTCTACTGAAATCCAGGAGATACGCCGCATCATTCTAGACAGATGTGCCGTACTATCATACTTAGACGAATTCGAAGACCATTGCCTGACTTTGAAGAATGCGGCTCATCAGATTATATCATGTGCCACACATGAAACTTTGGTCAACGAAGAAGATCCAACTTGTTCTACTCCAGATACGCCGCATTACATTATCAACATGCGCCGTATCTATATCAAGACTTCACCAAATACGATTCAAGATACTGAAGGACATGCGCCGCATAAAGATTTAAGTTATGCAGCATCTGAAGATGGTGTACAAATATTCCAGAATATATTAATCTTGGACCCCACGCGAAGTTAAGTACATGCGTCGCATCTACTTATGTGATGCGCCGCATCGAGCCCTCAGACAGAACCTATTAATACCCCAAGAGTCAGACGAATTTTATGTGAATCAAAACCCTAAGGAAATGAATTCAAACGACTTGGCAACACAAGACACACCACAATTGAAGATAGAGCAGTAAGAAGGTCCTGCATGTATTTAATTCATTAAGTAGTTTTGTTTTATTGTAATAGTAAGGTTTAATTCATCAGGAATGATGGGCTTGTGACCACCATACTGCTCCCCTTAAATTTGCTTTCCCATTAATTAAAGTTTAAATGTTGATGTTTTTGGTGACTTGTATATGTGCATTTGGGCTTCCATACCCCCTCCTCGCCTATTTATCTAGTGTCTAGAAAGTGGGATAGGCATAAGTGATCATTAAAAGTTTACTCGCCTATATTTACGATCCAACGAGACAGATTAGATTACGATACACAACATATAAAACTAGCAATAAAACAAGTGACAAGCTACTTAACTATCAGGACAGGCATTCTATCTGTATCTATTATCTATTTGTGTACGTGTTTGCCAATCGCTGATTTGTTCTCATTAGTTTAATTTACTGTTTAACTACCAAATGGTGCTAGTCTATCAGACTAAAACCCCCTTGCGTTAGATTAGATTGTAAAACTAACTTTATTAGAATACTGATAGACAAACTAGGAATTACGTTCCACTCTTAGTGATCGACACTCTGCTTACCACTATATACATATTGATTGGATACACTGTCCGTTAGTGTGTGTATTATAGGATAAGTGGCTAAATATAAATGTAAAACTTGAAATAGGCAATCACCCTATACTACACCGTGACACGCTGCATACATCAAAGATCTAATATGAAACTTTACCATGTTTTTATTTAGGCATATTGTAGCCGTGATTGCACTATTAAAGTTGAAAAGAATCATTAAAGTAGAATAAGGTTTTGCATTATCACGTTTGCATGGTAATTAGGCAAATGGACTCATTATTAAGCTTACGTGATAGTACCAAAACCTTAGCTGCTCAGTCCCATGTGATAGTGACAGATGTTGAGCAGATTTTCGCTAAGATAACTTCTAGAAGTTTGTAGCCAATGGTAAGCATTCTTTTTTGCCAAATTGACTATTTAGAAATTTGTGTTTTGTGGAAAATCAATTTCAGACTTATTGCTAAGATAACTTTTGATTGTTTCTATGGAGGTCATTTGATTCTTATTGTCTGATTATAGAGGTTTAAGGAGTGTTTGGGATTGCTTATTAAATTTTAAGACTTGTTGTATGTCTATTCCATTTTAATATAACAAATAAGCAATTTTGAGGGTGTTTGGGACTCTACTTCACTCTGCTTATAACATTTTTGCAAGTGAAATTAGTAAATTGTTAATATAATCTTCAACATAGCAGGCTTTGGGTCATTCTCGACCATGAATAGGGCATCTCAACTTCCTACATCACTGGTCAAGTTATCGAGTGTTACTTTGAAGTTTTGAGTGTTTAGATAGCATTACTTATCTGCTTATTGCATCTGTATACAACAAATAAATGTTTTGAGTGTTTGAATAAAAGCAAATCGTAAACCTTAATATTTTTATTTGAAATAGAAATAATTGATTATGAATAAGCACTTTAGAGGTGTTTGAGATTGAACCATATATCAGATGGCATATTTTAAGTGTGTATTTATACTGAAATAAGCTGACACACATTCATCAAAAGACACAAAACTGCTTATCTGCTTATAAATAGGAAACATTAATAATTTAGTTTTCAACATTTTCTTAAAATTGTAAGATGTCAATATCAATTTTCACCTACTCTTGCTTATCACAGTCACTACTATAAGCATCATTCGTCTCTTCATAATCTGAGTTATTGGTAGGAGATAAATATTGCAAGGGTATAGCTACATTTGCTGCTGTTTGGTTTGTTAACGACAATACCAAACTCATGGTTTTCCTTTTTTGGTACTTAGCTTTGAAATAACATTGTCTCAACTTTTTGATGCTTTTGGAAAGTTGTAAATACGGGTTTTCTTCTAGCTGCCTTTTTTCTTTTTCCAGTCTTCTTATTATTTCTCGCTTGTTCTCACTAGGTTGTGCACCTCCATTCTCAGCCTATAATGCAAAGAACATGACAGTCAATATAGTTGTAACAGACAAATGTTATTTAAAATTCAGAATAAAAGGTTAGTTTCAATTCATTTATAACCAGAAAATCATTAATTTTTGCTTTATACTCTTAAGCTTACGATAGGGCCAATGATGAATACCCACATCTCTACTGTGCCTTTTGAAAGCAGTTAAACCAAATTTAAGCTCTTTTGCAGCATGCCTTACCGTCACGTGAAAGTACTAGCTGATTATCTCCCTGCTGTATGCCATGAGTTTGTAATATGGATAGCCGATATGTGGTTGTGAACAAACAACTGGATCGATGGCGGTAGAGGTTAGAGTGTGAATTTTAAAAGCCTTACCAAGCCTTCTAGCTTCCCAGCAGTTACAAAAATGTTTTGTAACTTCTGCTTACTCATAAATTCAATTATGATATATTAATAAGATGTTTTTTTATTGCTATTGCTATTTACTGCNATGAAATCCTACGAAGCTCCTAAACCTTCAAGCCAAGTGAACAAAATCACTTTTTCATGCGAATTATGTAGTGGTCCCCACGACACTCGTGATTGCATGGAACTCCCTGAACAAGCTTTTACGGACTACGCATCCTCGCGTACCGACGGAGGTGGAGAAAAGTGTTACACTTTCAAACCCGAGCTAAACCCTTACGGTGATTCATACAACCCCTCTTGGAAAAATCACCCAAACTTTAGGTGGAAACAAAACCAAAACACGCCCCAAAACAATTCTTCCAATCCACCTAATCGTTTCCAACCAAACGGTTCGACCTAAAACCGTACTTTCAACAACAATCCTTCTAACAACTATGGTAGTACCAATAATTTTGAAGGATTGATATCTAGTTTTATGTCATCTCAAGAGGCTCGTTTAACAAAATTTGAAACCGATTACAAACAAAAACAAAGCGAGATGACAAATAAAATTGATACCTTGTTGAAAGTTCTCAATGACCGAGACTTGGGAGCACTCCCAAGTGACACCATCAAGAACCCTAAGCTAAACGTTAACTCAATCTCAGAAGTTTCATCTCCTAGTTCTTGTCCACAATACTATTCGGTCAACGCCATGAGCACGTGTTTCAAGCAAACCCAAGTTTTTCAAAAAGACCACGAAAGTAAGATATCTAACACTAAGTTGGTCAATAACATAATCGAAACACCTCCCGCTCAAAACCTTGACGATGAATTCAAGGAGCTCCACCTTGATTGTCCGGTTATTGATGTCCTAACACGTGCTCCTTACTACAATGCCCTTTTGGAAAAATACGGGAAGAAGCTTAAATTAGGTGAAAAAGGGACCGCCTTCGTTCAGAATAAGTTACCTAAGAAATTAGATGATCCGGGCATATTTGTTTTACCTTGCAAGATCAGAAATTCTGAGGCTTTTGACACATTAGCCGATCTTGGATCAAGCCTTAACCTACTTCCATTATCCCTATACACCACTCTAAAGTTATGAAGGCTTGATGAAACAGAAGTAATAATTGGTCTAGCGGATGGGAGTGTCGTATACTGATGAGACGAAAAGTGTTACGCTTTTAGGGGGTCATTTAGGCCCTAATTCGTATAAATGTGATCAAATATTGCCCTAAATCGTTCCTTTTGTCATTTTAGATACTTTTGAGAGGAATTCTGGAAAACATGCATATTTGGACGTTTTTGGAGCATAAAAGTGAAGAAAACGACAAAGTCTCAAAAGAAGCATAAATTACAACCTGACGGCGTCAGAGTCACAAGGTGACGCCGTCAGCAAGCCTTGACAAAAGAGTGGAAACCAATTATCAAATGACGGGCCAGAAAGATTTTGGAAATTAACACCTGACGCCGTCAAGTGTTAGAAGTTGTAGGCCGTCAGGTTATGAGTTAAAGAGTGACGGCCCAGAGAGGAATAGAGAGTGACGGTGCAGAAGTGGATCTAGGCCATCCGAGAAACCTAATGGCGGCGAGCTGACGGCGTCAGCCTCTATAACCTGACGCCGTTAGAATGTAAAAT
>LBNU01006788.1:0-16276 GCA_014162995.1 Artemisia annua | reverse complement strand
TCTAAATCTGTTAGAAATGTGGTAAAAATAGTTCATGGGTTGTTTGGATGTTTTTCATAATTAAAAGGGCTTAATATGTAATTATTAATTAATTATTATGTGAAATTGGAATAATTAGAAAAGGAGGGACTAAAACTGTAAATTCTGGAAACTTGGAGTTATTTTGAGTAAATAATGATATTAAGAGTGTTTTGTGTAATTTTGAGTATTTATGTGCTTATTGTGTAATTATTATGGAATTATGATTTAATTAATAAGTTTTATAAACTTAAGGGACTAAATGTGTAAATTCTGAAACTTAAGGGGCATAATGGTACTATATGTGCAATCTGATGTGATATTCTGAATTTTGGTAAAATAATGTGCTTGTTTGGTAAATATGGAATTCTCTTAGACTTAATTGTAAATTATATAATTATAAGAATTAAATTGTAAAACTTGGTAAACTTGAGGGTGCAAAGTGTAATATTGGCTTATTTGACTTTCTTGACTTAAGTTGATGTATTATATGAGTATGTGATCATATGTGACTACATGACTTGTGAAATGGGCACCTTTAACCCTAAAACATGTTCGGTGATTTCATAAAACCCTAATTTCACAAAACCTTTCCAAAACGGGATTCTTGATGCTTATGAACATGAGAACTGGATAATATGATAATACCAACCTAAAAGAATATGTTAACATTTGGAAAACATGCCCAATAGGGAAACCCGCTAATTACGGAAACCTGCTAATTACGGAAACCTGCTAATTACGGAAACCTGCTATTTATGGAAACTTGCTAAATAAGGAAACTTGCTAATTATGGAAAGCTACTAAAAATAGAAAGTTATCTAAAATGGAAAGGTAAACAAAAAGTAATAATCTGAATTGGAATCCTTTGTAATTCCGTCTTCTACTCCTTTAGGTGTGGAGAAGGGGTGACCCTCCATTTTCTGTGGTTCTTGCTTTGGTCTGATTTGCTTGGGTATAAGGTACAGATATTCCGTACTCTTTCAGTAAGAGTACAACTACTTCTTCTCTTACCTCTCTCTCTCTCTCTCTTTATTATTGATTGATTGATCCTTTTGATATGGATCCGACTCCTTGCTATTGATCATTTACTATTGACCCTTTGATATTGATCCTTTGCTATTGACCCTTTGATATTGATCATTCGCTATTGACCCTTTGATATTGATCCTTTGCTATCGACCATTTGGTATGGATCCTTTGCTATTGGCCCTTTTGACATTGATCCTTAATATTGATCCTTGATATTGAGACGTGAATATTGACCATTTAATATGGAACCCTTATGATCCGTTCGATAACCTTTTATAACCACACCCTTTGAACCTTGTGAGACCTTGGGTACTCTTTCGGGATAATGTAACGGAAAGTAAAACTCTTGTGAGACCTTGAATGTTCTTTTGGATATTATGATGGGAAGTAAAATTTCTTTTCTAAATTACGATATGAAAACATTTAAAGGAGAAACTATTTTATAACGACACTTTTCATATGATTTAAGACCACTTATCTACGGGATTGTTATAAATTCATAAAGACACTTTTGAAGAACATCTTATGCAAACCTTTATAAAGACCGTTTTATAAATGTCATCCTTTGGAAAATCTCTTTTAAATGAACCATTTTATAAACCCTTAAATGGGATTGTACTACGAACCTTTTTATAAGTGATGTGAACCTACTAAATTGAACTTTTGTTTTAAACTCTCATTATGACCCTTTTGATCATGAACTATGGGACGTTGGGACTCGGATTAATGAACCCTATGGATTGGAACCTTGGCTTTGACCTCTCACTTTTTGACCCTTTAATATTAACTCTTGATGACCCTTTGATCTTGACACTTGATCTTGAACCTTTGATACTGAACCTTTGATATTTGAACCTTTGACCATTGAACCTTTGATTGTGAATTGACACTTAAACCTTTGATATTGAACCTTGGCTACATTACCCTTCAGTATTTACCCAGGTATTATGTGTTACTTGTTGTGGAGTAGCCACAACCATAGCATTGATGCACCAATGTTATGTACTCTAGCGGGGCTGGAGAGATGTCCCACGCCGTCCCTGATTATTGTTATCGACTGCTGCTATGATTATTATTATTATTATTGTTATTGGCCAGCAGGGGCGTATGGATGCATCCTAGTTTTGTGTGATATGTGTGTGGGCTTTTGCCATTATGATGATATGGACTGGATATACTACATGTGTGTGGTGATTGGGCATGCGTGCATGCGGTCCCTTCACATTTGGGAGCTGATCACTCCATTGGGCTACTATATGTGTGTGGATATTGTGTGTGGCCTGGGGGTTAAATACTGAATCCTTTGACATTAACTTTGATGATTTTGACACTTATTCTTGATGACCTTTTGGTACTTAACTTGATAACTCTTCGTACTCAACTTTGATAATCTTTCTATACTTGACTTGAAAATCTTTTGACATACCTTGACACCACTTGTAAAACTCTCTTGTACTTTCTCGATTATGGTATTATCTTGTTGTGCTTGTTTACTTTCATATCTGTTCACTGAGCTTTTAAGCTCAGCCGCATTTCTTTTCTCATGCGGCAGGTTTAGTAGGAAGCTGGGTTATGGACGAAGGCTTTGCTTTTGGGCTTAGAAGACTTCACCTTGTAGCATTGGACTGGACTTAGAAGTGACTAGATATTATGAGATTGGGCTTAGTCTGAGTTGGGCTTTGTTTTGTATTTTAGCCTTTGTTTTTGTTTTAGTTTTGTTGTAACCTTGTATCCTTTGCTTATTGTATGAATCTCCGTTTCACTTGTGTTCTGATTTGACTCCATTATGAACACTTTAGCCCTTCTCGGGTTGGGGTGTTACAAATGGTATCAGAGCCAGGTTTGGATCGGCGGATGCGACATCCGTAGAGCTTAGGCTATGACCTGTGAGTGTTGGACCATTAGGCTTCCACTGTAGGAACTTAGGAAACCGCTTTGAGAACATGCTTTAGGAATCCCCTATAGGAACCTAAGATTTGACCCGTAAGGAATGGGTAGACTTTAAGATCTTGCTTTGCTTCCGCACTACTCTGATTCGTGCCTTGCGTTTAGTTACGCCTTTTGGGATTTTTCTTTTGGAGTTAGAGATTTTTCATCACCTAAGTTTACCACGTATGTTTTGAAGGCATTTAAGATTGCATGTTAATGCATAACTCTATTTTGATTTTACCTTTGATCTCTGATCTGTTCGTTGATCCTTTTGACACCTCTTTGGGCATTCTGAGAATCTACATGGCGATGACGTATTTGAAGCACTCTCTGTTCTATCTTGCTTTCGGTAAACCCCTGTAAGCTTCTGAAGTTATTTGATTTTGTTTTACTCATCTTTTCCATCTCTGAGAAGTCGAGTGGTGTTTAACCACGAGTATAAGAGTAATTCTATTCACTGTGATCGATAAAGGTCTTCCAAGTTGACATGTCTCTCCTTGGAGAGTCAACTACGATTTGATCCTGATATGAATTTGATTGTTTAAGCATTCGAGATGCTGGCAATTGTTCTGCTATACCTTTGGCGTTTTGAATTATTTTGAAAATCCTTTACGATGATTTCCGATCATTAGACTTTTGTTATCATCTTTGCTCTGGAGACTCGTACCTTACTTTTGCGGTCATGAAATTCTTTTGCACCTATTTTGTCCACCAAGAGATGAACGTTTTAATATGAATCATGTTTTGACACCCTGAAATTTCGGATATGATTCTTGTTGAACCACCAAGTTCTTATTTTCCCACCGGAAGATGGAGCTATGTAGAACCTGAGGATGACAGGCAACGATAACCACACTGAAGAGTTGACGACGTTCCTTGCAAGACGGAAGAGTAGACGACCAGAACGTAGGAATCAAGTCAAGACGGTGAACCTGGAGCTGATGAAGAACATACAGTCTCACTTCCCTATTCATCTTGGTAGTACTAAGATGAATTGAGAGTGGAAGCAGACTGGATGACAGGGAGATTAAAGATCATTCCAAGAAGAAGCTGCAGAAGGCTTGAGGAAACCAAACTCAAGTTAACAATTCCATTTCACCCTCAGACTGGAAGATGGACGAAGACTGACTACTTGGACATAAGAAGATTTCGAGGGGACAATTTCTTGAAATGAACCGTGTGATGATAGAATTGAAGCCTCAGCGACATGTTTCTCTTTGATGATGATTGTTTGATTTTGTTACGTCTTTTCGAGTTTCGTTTGTTTTGACGACATTGTCTTGTATTGATCTTTGAATAGGACTAACCCAGGAGTTAGTTGGACCGCTAGGTGGATTGTAGATTGTTTCACTGATTGAGATAGAGTATGACCATCATGAGGGCATATTTATATGATGCTAGTATTATGACGCCTGGCCAACGTGATAATACTTACATCATATAACGTGCACTTGTTGTGTTCATAGGATGTCTTGAGAAGTGCCTTAGTGGAGACTTAGATTTTGTTTTGTTTGCGACGATCTGCGAATAGTGAGACCTTAGGGTTCTTTTGATCTGTACGTTTGATCTGCCTTATCGCCGCACGTTTTGATACGTTTTGATACCCGTCACGCGATTGTTCGACTTCGATATATTGATTAAATCCTAAGTTTCATTGTAGAGCTTCCTGCCATTTAATGTTATTGGTCAAATCATGTTCCATCTATATGAATTTGATTCTAGCCGCATCTATACCTTGCTATGTATACGCTTCTCACGATCGATAAATTCGTTTCATGATGACCTATTATGAAGCTTTGGATTAAGGGAATCAAGATCTGTCTGTTTACGAAAACACTTTGGAAGTTTGTTTTGAAAACGAAACTACTTGTGAATCTGAAGAGTTAGACTTATATGTCACCTTCATCGTGAAATCTTCCGACACATTCTCATCTGATCAGTTCGATTCCTTGTCCGCAAATGGAATACTCACCGATCCTACATCACCCTTGGACATGATTGTCATCGGTTACTTTCGATATGTGATTCTTTTGATTTGAATTTCGTGTGATGTGCTTTCTATGGGGAAACCGAAACCACCTTTGAATCGTTAAGATCAAGTCTTGGGGAAACGAGATCACTCTGTTTATTTAAATCCTTTAAGTTTGAATTTGTGCGAATTAAACTACTCCTCTACCTGTTCGTAGTTTGGTGTACATGGTACGTTCCCGTTTTATGCTCTTTTCTACTCTTTTCAATTTCGCGGACGAAATTTCTTTTTAGAGGGGAAGAAGTTGTAATACCTAAAATTTTAATCTTGAGAAAATTACCAAAATACCCTTGGATTCTAAAAATTTAATAAAACTATATAAATTAAATTAAAGCTACATAAATTAAAGTAAAATCACATAAATCACCAAATAAATTGTAAATTTTACCAAGGCCCAAAATTTTGATCCAATATAAATTGATAGGTCCAAAACTAATCCAAAAGCCCAAAAAAAAATTATTTATATGTCACGCCTAATTAAGTTCTAGCCAAATTAAATAAAATTTTTTTTGTACAAACGTAAAAAGGGAAATAAGAGATAAGCATAATTTAATTTTGGAAGGCACAAATCATTGATTTATTTAACCACAAATCTTGGTCAATCCTCCCATAACTCTGATTTTGAAAACGCTAAACAAAATTTCCTTTCCATTCCATTTTATTTTATGCGATTAAAACAAAAAAAAACATAAACCCTAATTTCTCTCCAAATTCAAATCGGCTCATAAACAATTCCTGGAGGTATTCTAAAAATTTCGTGGCTTTCTCTGGTCCAAAATATCATCACAAAAATATAGTTTTGATTTTTGAGGCTCGTTTGATCGTTTGTCGAATTTAATTCAAAAACAAAGGTAATATTCGAATTCTTTCATACGAACCATATAAAATTCGTCCAATAATTTTCTCATGTTCCTCACATCCTACATGCTCTATGAAAATTGATTACAAGGTCGTGGGACTCGTCGTGTGCTCGTGGGGATTTTCTTTGTTTATTTGTGGCTCGCTAGAAGGATAAAATTCGTACGCTTGATTCTACTCGTTCTACATTCAACCTGGTAATTTTCCCACATCTCCTACATCATATGAAACCCAAATAAAATTATAAAAACGAGCCATGCATAGTTCTATCAATTATTTGCGAATTGAAACCCTAAAAATGAAATAAAACCCTAAGTATTGCGAATTTGATTTTCTGGGCATGCAAAATAATTTTTGTGGACTCTATATAATGCATATGAACTTAGAAAAATACTGGAAATAATTGTGGAATCTTGGAATATGATTTGTGGAATTTACTTTGTATCGTTAATAATAAATAAATAAAACAAATATTAATTCGAAATAATCATGGATAAATTTTGTGTTGTGATTTGGTATTTTTCTGGTATTCTATGATGGTTATGCAATATATAAAAAATATTTTTTGAATTATTTGATGGACTAAATGCATTTTGTGAATTGTTTTATAAATCGGATTAAATAAAAAGAAATGAATAAATAGAAAATATAAAACGTACACCTAGGGTTAGGGTTTCTGGAGCATGTTTTGGATCATTAATTGATTGTTTAAGGTTTTTAGTAATTGTGGTGTAATGATTGGAATTAAATTTTAGGGTTTGGTATGTTTTTATAAATTAACGAATTGAAACAATAAGTATAGGGGTTGTTTTGTAATTTTCTAAAACTTGTGGACTGATTTGAAACTCATCTAAATCTGTTAGAAATGTGGTAAAAATAGTTCATGGNCCGTCCGTACATTTGATTCACGATGTCTAGTATCCGCTATACCTGAGCGACGCTTTCCCTTTGTAAGCTCTACTTACGTTATTGTAGAGTAATAATACAAATAGTTGAAGACGTGTAAGATGACACGATGACGATGAGTTTCTGACACTTATTGTTAATAAGTTGGATGTAGGATTTGATATACAGGTATCCTAATTATGATAATAATATGAGAGGTAGCATAGTAGAGTATATTAGATTTTTTGCACTGGTTATGATTTGAGTTCTTGTGACCATATTGAAGTTGATTATTATATTTGGGCTAGCACAAAGGGTTCTCATAATGCATGAATTAGTGAGGACAATCGATCTGATTGGTCAAAATTGACGTGTCCTTATAACCTAAAACAATATATCAGGAAAAAAAAAGTGTAAATCATGATTCATGAAACCGGCCACTAATTTCTCCATAAGCTTTTTCTTTTTGATATTGACGAATTTAGACTTAGGATTGCTTCTATGAACATTGAGAATGGATAATAATGATAATTTCACCAACAAAACAATATGTTACCATTTTGAAACGAGCCAACTGGCCACATAAGGGAAACACGCTATTACGGAAACCAGCTAATACGGAAACCAGTGATTTCGGAAACCCGTAATTCTGGAACCTGCTATTTAGTGGAACTTGCCTAATAGAACGAAACTTGCTAATTATGGGAAGTACATAAAAATAGAAGTTATCTAATGGAAGTAACTAGAAGAATATATTGAACTTGGAATCCTTTGAATCGTCCGTCTTCTACATCCATTTAGGTGTGCGAGAAGGGGTGACCCTCCATTAATTCTGTGTGGTTATCTTCTTTGTCTCGATTTCTTGTAGTGAGCAGGTCAGTGATTCCCGACCTCTTTCAGTAGAGTACATACGTCTCTTCCTTACCCATCTCTCTCTCAATCTCTCTTCTTATTCATCGTGGTAATTGATTGGATCCTTTTGAATGGGACTACCGACTATCCTATGCTATCTGATCATATATAACGTATTAGAAACTATTTTGATATTGATTCCTTTGCTATTGAAACACGAACACATCCTTTCGATTTAAGTCATCATCGCTATTGACCCTTTTGATATTGGTCTTTGCTATCGCATTTGTTGGATCCTTTGCTATTGGCCTTTTGACTTGATCCTTTATTATGGTGATCCTTGAGTGTTGGAACGTGATATTACATGTTACTATGGAACCCTTATGATCGTTTCGAATACACACTTTTAATAACCACACCCTTATGGAACCTTGTGAGACATTCGGGATCTCTTTCGGGTAGCATGGTTCGAAACACCCGGTGAAAGTAAAAAATTCTGCCTGTGAGACTTTGAATATTCTTTTTGGATATTAATTAGCTAGGGGATAGGTAAACTTTCTTAATCTAAAGTTACGATACATGACAATTTAAGGGGAAAAAACTATTTTATAACGACACTCATTTCATATGACTTTAAGACACTTATCTCGGATTTCGTCATAAAATTCCTCAAGACACTTTTGAGCACATCTTCTATGCAAACCTTTATAAACGACCAAACCGCTAATATTACTTAAATGTCATCCCTGTTGGTACAAATCTCTTTTAATGAACAATTGTAGTACTCTTTAAAATGGTGTACTACGAACCATTTTCATGAAGTGATTGAACCTACTTAAAATACGACACTTTTGTTTTTTACACTCTCATTATGACCCTTTTGGATCATGAACTGATGGGCGCACTGTGGGCTATGGATTACATGAACCTATGGAATTGGAACTACGATTGGTATTGACCTCTCACGCTTTTTTGACCTTTAATTTAACTCTTGATACCTCTTGAGTCTTGAACACTTTGATCCTCTGAACCTTTGATAGTTAGAACCTTTGAATTGTATGAAACCTTTGAACGTAATGACCTTTGATATGTGACGTTGAAATTGAGAACCTTTTGAGTATCTGACTGTGGCACGTTACCTTTCAGTATTTACCGAGGTTTATTGTTAACATTGTTGTGGAGTAGCAACAAACATCAAACTACTGATTGCACCATGATTAATAGGTAAGACTAGGGGGCTGGAGCGACTGTCCCCCGTCCTCGATATATCTCGTTAATGCGGACTGCTGCATAATGATCTATTGCGTCTATACTGATCTATTATTAGTTGTCTAATTGGCGCAGCCCGGGCGTATGGTGAATCCTAATGTTTTGTGTGATAAATAGGTGTCGGGCTTTTGCCATTATGATACAGCTATGGATCAAAAAGGCATATAGCTACATGCTGTATGGTGATTCGCGGGCATGCGTGCTAGCGAGAATAATTCAATTTGGGCGTTGATCACATCCATTGGCACTACTATATAGTGTGGGGTACTTTGTGTGGCTGGGGGTTAAATCTGATCCTTTGACTTTAATTTGTGATTTTGACTCTACTTATTCTTGATGACCTTTTGGTACTTAACTTGATAACTCTTCGTACTCAACTTTGATAATCTTTCTATACCTGACTTGAAAATCTCTTGACATACCTTGACACCACATGTAAAACTCTCTTGTACTTTCTCGATTATCGTATTATCTTGCTTTGCTTGTTTACTTTCATATCTGTTCAATGAGCTTTTTAAGCTCAGCCGCATTTCTTTTCTCATGCGGCAGGTTTAGTAGGAAGCTGGGTTTTGGACGAAGGTTTTGCTTTGGGCTTAGAAGACTTCATCTTGTAGCATTGGACTGGACTTAGAAGTGTCTAGATATTTTTGAGAGTTGAGCTTTGTATTGTTGTTTTAGCCTTTTGTATTTTTTTTTAGTTTGTTTTGTAACCCTGTAACCTTTGTTTAATGTATGTATTCTCCGTTTCACTTGTGTTCTGATTTGACTCCATTATGGACACTTTAGCCCTTCTCGGGTTGGGGTGTTACATACCACGCCGTCCCTGATTCTTGTTATCGACTGCTGCTATGATTATTATTATTATTATTGTTATTGGCCAGCAGGGGTGTATGGATGCATCCTAGATTTGTCTTGTCTTGATACTTGCTTGGGCTACGGCCATCTTGATTATGATTTGGACTACAGTTATTATTACTTGGTGACTGGGCTTGCGTGCAATGCGACCCCTTACTGCTTGGGAGTTGATCACTCCATCTTGGGTTACTTGACTTGATTCTTGTTTGTTCATGGGGAATAAATACTGAAGCCTTGAAACTTGGTAACCTTGACATTGAAGACCTGGTAATTCTTGATTATATACTTGACGACCTTGATACTGGGCCTTGATATTTAACCTTTATATTTAATCTTGATACTTGACCTTGATATTTAACCTTGATACTTGACCTTGATATTTAACCTTGATACTTGACCTTGAAACTTGACCTTGATACTTGACCATGATGCTTGACCTGGATGACCCTTTTATACTTGACCTTGGAAATCTCTTGATACTAAACCTTGATACTCGACTTGGATGACCCTTTTACTTGATCTTGGAAATCTCTTGATAAACCTCGTGATCCCATATACAAATTCATCTTGTATTCTCTTCTCTTGTTAATTTATATTACTTGTTATCTTCATATCTGTTCACTGAGCTTTGTAAGCTCAACCGCATTTCTTTTCTCATGCGGCAGGTTTAGTAGGAAGATGAGTTATTGGAAGAAGGCTTTGTTTTGGGCTTAGAAGACTTCACCCTATTAGACACTTGCTGGACTTAGAGATGCTTAGAAGTAGTCTTGTTTTGGGCTTATGTTTGTTGATGCCCTTTTGTATGTATCTTGTCTTGTTTCTTTGTAATCCTTGTAAGTTTTGTACTTGTATTGTATCTCCGTTTCACTTGTGTTCTGACTTGACCCCATAATGTAATACTTTAGCCCTTTTCGAGTAGGGGTGTTACATATGTGGTCTCTTCTGGAGATACTACTGATGTACATGCTTCTGGTGTTTCTTCTTCTGGTGGTGTTTCTGCTGTTGGCAGTCAGACAGTTGTTCCTCCAGTTGTTTATGCTAATATCCCTGTTTCCACTATTGAGGACTCAACTATCACTACAGTGGTTCCTCCTACTACTACAACAGAGGTTCCTACTGTTGGAGTTTCTTCAAATAGTCTTTCTACTGATGATTCTTCTGAAAAGGAGCAGGAACACTTGGTTAAGGAGGATCTTGGCCCTGATCTTGTGTCTCAGCAAGAAAGACTTGAGCAGGAAAGACTTCTAAAAGAGTGGGAAGACAAAAAGAGGAGTTCAGACTTGGCTCAAGATCTACAAGCTAAGTTTGATGCAGATTTCCAGAGAGAGACCAACAAATATGTCTCCACTTTGCCTCCTGCAAGACAAAAAGAACTAGATGCTGCTGTTCTGATTTTGATGAGTCTGTTTGGATGTATATTGGAGCTCAGGTGGTAGCAAATCCAGTACTTGCTAAAGAGATTCTTAGTGCTGATGTTTCTACTGAAGACTATGCTTCCAGAATGGTTGAAGTAATGAAGCAAAGGAAGAGAGCAGAGGATGAGAAGAAAGCCAAAGCAAAAAGAGATAGGCCTCCGACACAAGCACAACAAAAAGAATATATGAGAGTTTTTGTAAAGAATATGAGTGATGCAGTCTATAATCATGGATGGAGTAAGACTCAAGTTTGGTCTATGTCAGATGAACAGCTTATTAGGCATTATAACAGGATTGTGTCTAATCTTCAGTGTTCTGGCATGTATGTTCCTCATAAGACTCTACCAAGTCATGTTGATTCTTTAGAAGAACCACCTTCTAAAAGGCTCAAGACTGGTGACTGTTCTGGATTCTGTTGGTGATACTTCTTCTGACAAACTTGTTTTTGCTGAGAAACCTGTTTCTGCTGATGAACCCATTTCTATGGGTAGTGGTTCTGTAGTTGCTGATCATGCTTCAGTTCCTGATGTTCAAGTTTCTGCTGTTGTTCCTCCTTATGTTCCTGCTGTTGACACATCTTCAAGATCTGCTGATAAAGGAAAGGCTCTTATGGTGATGGAGGACCCTGTTCCTAAATCAAGAACCAAGAAACAAATGGTAGAGGATATGCTTGGTGAGGAAGCTGCTAAACAACTTTATGAAGATCAAAAAGCTGAACATGCAACTAAGATTAAACAAACAAAGATTGAAACAGCTTTAGCTAAGCAAGCCAGGATGGAAAGAGATGCATCATTGGCACATCCTCTAGCTACTGAAAAACCAACCGAAGTAGATTCTACTGATGTTCTATCATCTCCTCCTAAAGCTGCTGATGAGTCTGATGTACCTGAAGATGAGCCATCTTCTCCTCCTTGCACAGCCATCTATACTCCTGGCAGAAGGAAGAAACGTATGGCTACAAGGAGAGGCTACTATAGACATATTGAATTAGAGGCTGAGGATAGCTCATTTCTTGAGGAAGGGTCTCCTGAAGATTTTCCTGAGGGTTCTTTCAATATGTTGGCACTATGGGAGGTGACTGATGGGTAAGTTAATACTATCCATAGGCTGGATAAGTCCTACATGCACTTCACCTTTTTGCAAGAAATTCTGCATCTAGTAGATAAAGAAACACATTTTTGTTAACACCTTGAGAGTTTTATCATTTTTCAAATGCTCCCCCTTAACATGTGCTTATAGNAGGAAGGGTCTCCTGAAGATTTTCCTGAGGGTTCTTTCAATATGTTGGCACTATGGGAGGTGACTGATGGGTAAGTTAATACTATCCATAGGCTGGATAAGTCCTACATGCACTTCACCTTTTTGCAAGAAATTCTGCATCTAGTAGATAAACAGGATTTAATAACTCTTTATGGCATGGTGACCAAGTATTATTCCACTCATACTGCTGAAGGTGCTGGGTTATAATTGTTAGGTGATCTTCAAGTGCTATTTGATTCTCAGTCTCCCACTGGTGCTGGTTTTCCAGTTTGGAAGAATAATCATAAGTGGAACGTCTGTAGCTGGAAGTTATATCCTATCCCTCATGTTCATATGGTGGAGACTACAACTGGCCTTACTGTCTATATGTTCTCAGACAAGGAGTATCCTTTGTCAGTAAGCCTTATGGAGAAGATGCTTAGGCATAATTTAGAGGTTCCTCCTAATCCAGTTGAGAATGATAGGACTCATGCTGAGCAGTTGATTGGTTTGATCAAGTCTAAGCTTGTGGCACACAGAGCTTCTTCGTGATGGTATTCTGTATTGTTTTGCATTTCTTTATTTTCTTTATCAGGTATTAAAAAAATTCTACTAACATGGATTTGTATAGTTGTCACTCTTTGATTTATGCAGGTTTTGGTGTTGGTTAATTACCACACAAATGGTTATCAACTCACCATGATGATGACTGCATTCCATCATAGAGTTTGTGGAAAACTAGAAGGGGGGGTTGAATAGTTTTACGCCTTTTTAATTTATAAAAACTTTTGTTTCGAAAATTTCGATTCTAACTTTATGTGATATCAACTTGCTTGCACAATTACAAACAAGTATATCTACAAGAGTATATAATGACAAGTACGTAAGTAAGTAAATAAAAAGATAGAGATAGAAAAATAGCACCGCGAGACAAAAGGATTTATAGTGGTTCGGCTACGAATCTCCTCTTCGTCCTACTCCACTCCCCGAGCACCTAACTCGAGAGTTTTCTTCAGTATGTCAACAAGCTCACTTATGGCGGAGAAGCCTTACACACCTTTGCTTACACCGTTTAACGACACCAAGCAAAATGTCGAGTCCTAATAATAACTAGAACCAATCTCACAACTCTTCACGACTTATCACAATTTATGCACACCACAACTACTGCACAACTTCACTAATCCTACTTCACAACACTACTTATTCTTCACTACTTCTCTTCACAACTATCACTACTAAATCTCCTAATTATAACCACACTACACCTTTATAAACAATATATACAACTACTAACAATATCTACAATACTTCTTAAACTTGAGGTTGAAGGAGTATTCTTCTCTTGCACTTTGAATGATGAGGAATTGAATCACTTGAAACAAAGACTTATAATCTTATGATCAAAGGATTTAGAAGGATGTTTAGAAAGGATTTGGACTAAAAATATTTGTGTAAAAGGTGAGGAAAAATACCAGGTTTGAGCAGGTATTTATAGGCAAAAGTTTCTGACAACAGGAGCGTGCCGGCCCCCTTAATTGGTGGCCGGCCCCCTTAAAATTAAGGGGGCCGCCCCTTATAATTAAGGGGGCCGCCCTCCTGTAACGGCCTGAAACTTTGTCTTTTACTGGGGAAAGTTTATTTGGTGAAAAAACTAACTAATTTTGGTTAAAAATTTGAATTCATATATTTGTTATGAATTAAACATTTTTCCTTTATTACCAAAAATGATTTTCAAAGATATATAAGATGTTTATATAATTTTATAAACTTTGTAATGTTTAAATAAAAATCCCTTTGATCATAAAATGTATTAGGCATTTGTTTATTCATACCTTAAGTGATATTGTTGGATAATATGATATTTGTAACTAAATACTTGTTTACATAGTAATTTTACGTTTAATGTTTTTACATTTTGTGATCGTCAAAACATAGGGATATCGAAAAATATCAATAACGTTTTTACGCATTATTTATATCAACAGAGTTGGCTAGTCCAAAGGGTACGGCTTTGGTAAAGACACAACAAATCCGTTGATAGCTGTAATAGTTTGCTCAAAACTATAGGGTACTCAACTCACCCATGCTTCACAGCTGAGAGTTGAAATGGTTTTCAATTCACCATGGACTTTATCCTTCTGGATTCCAAAGAATTGGCTAGCCTACAAGTATATGGCTTGTGGTAAAGGCTGTGGCAAACCAGATTTGGTAATCAATTTACCAAGGTAAATGTAGGATACTAGATAAGCTCATAAACACGTTTATACTTGTGGTATGGTTCGATGCAAGTAAGAAAAAGAAGAAAGAAATGTAGAGAGAGAAAGTTAGAGAGAGAAAGAGATGAAGCCTTGAAAGAAAACAAAAAAAAAAGAAAATAGAATTATGAGAGAAGGCTTACCCTCTCCAAGGATGGAGAGGGGTTTATATACATGGGTTTTGCCACTTGGGCGTGCCACTTGGGCTGCGGATCAGGTATACAGTGGGTAAAGACCCGTCCTTCTTCCGCGAACTAATCTAATTCTAAACTACGTATAACTAACTAATGTAACTACTACGAGCTAAACAATGCTTAATCATGTTTGGGGTGACCGAATCTTTCTTATACAAAAATCGTATTCCTAACAATCTCCCCCTAAGAGAGGTCACCCTTTTATATCTTAATTCTTGAATTCTTGCATTGAGATCTTTGTAGATTCTTTTGTAGCTCGTAGTTGTTGGTTCTTCATTGATAATCGACTCAAGATGACTTCCTTGATGTATATGATGATCTTTTGACTTTGCTCTTCGTTCTTCATCCATATAGTTAGCTTCAAGTCATCTTTGAGTGTATGTGTCTCTTCGTGATGTTGTGATTGTCTTTGTGATGTCATGCTTACACTTTTCTTGATCATGATTTTCTGCATCAGAGTTGAGGAAGCATAGTCGAAGCCCATTCTTTGATCATGATATCTTAAGTTACGATGTTGAAGTGTAAGCATGAGATGATGAATCTGCATCTTTTCAGCAATCGGCATCAATCGTCAACTTCTTTATCTTTGGTGTGATTACGCCTTTCCAACATGCCCATACATCTTTGTTGAGTAGATCTTCCCGGTTGAACAGTTCTGACGTCTCCTTTTAGATGTTGGTATGAGCATGTGGAACTAGAGTGATGGTGGTGAACATGGTAAGTTTGGTATGTTGAGCTGCATAAAACTTGGTTAGTAATAAACATACCGGCACTTACAAGTTCGGACTATCACTGGTAAACCAGCTTGAAATTATTACCCGGCCAGGACTAGTCTTTTCGATTCACGACTTTTCATGTTTCGTCAATTCATGAGTCAAATTCTGAGTCATAAGCAATTCACGGTTTTTACTTGAGTTTGTAAAAACCCGCGAAAGACTCTTAGCCACTTGCTCCCCCTCAATATGTGCACATTGATTAAATCAATTTTGAAAAACTTTGGCACATACGGGTGAGCTTGCAAAAGAGATCATTTATTCATCATTTTAAATTACTTGCTCCCCCTCAATATGTGCTTTGTTCATACTCCAAAATCTTTTAAAATTTTAGCACATAAGGGAGCGATCTTTTGAGTCCAACACATCTTTATAAGTCTAAAAACATCACATTTAATCACTTGCTCCCCCTTAATATGTTCTTTGATTTAAAATCCAAAATCTTTAACATTTTAGCACATAAGGGAGCGTTCTCGATAGTCCACAACCATTCTTTATGAGTCCAAAAACATCACTTTTAAATCAGTTTTTATATTTAAATCACATTCTCTCCCCCGATCATAAAATTTCAAATCTTTTGAGATTTTGTGATCCCAATTGATTTTGATTTTCGAAAAAGATTTGGAGAGACATGTGGCAAAATTTTAAACCTTTACTGATTTTGAGACAC
>LBNU01006786.1:56596-72194 GCA_014162995.1 Artemisia annua | reverse complement strand
CAATCCTCTAGTGTGCTATGTTTAACGATCTATCAAGAAATCTTGAACTTAACTCAGGTCAAATTCAAGATTAGGGGAGGATTGTTGGGAATTCTGCTGAGTGTGAATTCTAATGATGGTTGCTGCTGAAGGGAATCTGCTGAAGACAAGATTCTGCTGATGAAGTATTACTGCTGAAGACATAGTTCAGCATGTTTAGTTTCTGCGGACTTAATAAAACCGCGTATTATGTAATGTAGTTAGGATATGCATGAGTTATATTTGGAAAAGATAATGCATATTATTTAAAGTTTATAGAAGATACGTTTCTTGTGAAACGGTTTAGGTTAGAGTTCCTTCTCTATAAAAGGAACACAAGTTTATGTTCAATGTAACGAACGAATTTACAAGTTTTCAATATATAATCCATAGAGGATTAAGCATTCTTAGTATTTATTGTTTATGCTTGTATTTGTTTTCCGCATTAGAGTACAAGCTTTGGAGATTCTCTATTAGAGTGTTTGTGATTACATAGACACTGCTAACGATCAACGAGAGCTACAAGATCTATCAAGGTTGTATAGATTCGACATGTAATTTAATGGACAAATTTTGAAGTAGAAATTTGTGTTCGGATGAGTTGATTCTGGGAAGGATGAAGTTATTGATGACGATATTCATTTCTGCTTTACCACTAAGCTTCCGTTACCTGATGATAAGATCCTTTAAATCATTTATGTTCTTTGTTAGTAATTACGATCTGTGTTCATTCTGCGTATATTAGATGATGGTTTTGACATGAGAATTTTGATAAATTGTGAAAGACCTGACACTTCGTCGACGTGCTTCATTTGATGATACTCATTTTGTTCCGTTACGTTATTTATGCAACCTGCTTTTCTGATTTTGTTCCATGAATGATGATTTGATTCAAACCTACCCTAGGAGGTAGAAGGACTCTTAGGTGGTTAAGATAAGATGTTTAATTCACGACTTGAGATAAATTATGGACATCATGAGGGCATATTTATATGATGCAAGTATTATGACTTCTGGCCAACGTGATAATACTTAAGTCATATAACGTGCACTTATTGTGATCATAGGATATTTCGAGGAGTACCTTAGAAGCTTTAGAATTTCTGATATCTGATTGAGATTATCCGCGATTAGTGAGACTTTAGGTTCATTCTACCTATATGCTTAATCTGCCTTCATCGTTATACGACTTGATACGTTTGGATACTCGACATGCGTTTGTTGATCTCTGTACTTCTGATAAGAATCTTAGGTTCTGTTGTAGAGCTTTCTACCGTTTGATGTTGTCAAACAATCTGTTTCTATCAGTATGGATTCGATCTGTTACTATAAAGGAGTACACCTATGTTATGCTATATGTACGTTTCACATTCTTGAATCTGTTTCATTATGATCTGCTATGAGTTAAGATATGAGATTTTGGATTTTGAGGAACAAGATCTGTTTGTACATGAGAATACCTTTGAAAGGTTATATTGAAGACAAGACTATTTGAGAATATGAAGAGTTAAGCGTATATATCATCCTCATATCTTCTGTGATTCGATACGATCTCATCTGATTTTTTTTAATTAAATTCCACGGACGATATATCCGTCAAATTTTACGTTTTCCTTGTATCCCTTTTGAGGGGATACGAGTATCATCTGTTACGTTTGGTATATTACTATTTGATTTAGAATTTGTACGACATACCTTTTATAAAGAAACCGAAGCTATTTTTGATCGACAAGATCGAGTCATGAGAAACAATTCATCCATATTTCCGTTCACAGTCCGTTGTGTTTCCGTTTCGTTTTCCCTTCAATTTCCGAGGACGAAAATTTTCTTTTTAGAGGGGAAGAGTTGTAAAACCTGAAATTCTTAAACTTATTAAATACCAAAAATACCCTCTAATTTTAAACTTTTATAAAGGCAATTAATAACCTAACACATATAAATTATAACCTAAGTACTTAAAACCTTATAACTTGAGTAATACGCATTTAAATGGTCCATAAACTTATGATAACTTTAGAATTCACATAATTTGGTAACTAAGATCACCTCACACGTTTATATGTTTTCATGGGCCAATCCTATTTGTTTTGTACAACAAATGGAAGATTTGATTTGATTTAGTCTTCTAATCTCACCCATAAATCACGACTATTACCTTCTATATCTCCCCATCCCACTTTTTTTTATTTTATTAAACCGTATATTCTCATCCAAAATACACGCACAGAAAACCCTAATAATAAAACAAGTGGCGGCACCATTCTTCCTTGTTATTTTCAATCATAAGCAACATTCACAAGAGCTGAGAAGATGTTGTCTGATTTGTGGTAATATTAGTACAAGGTGGTGTTTTGATTCGAGGGGTGTAGGATTGTTGATTTCGGTACTCGGTTCAGATCGTGGTTCTTCTTGTTTCCCTTCCTTTTGATCACGCTTCAAGGGTAACCCATTTGAGCCTTGTTCGATTCACTCTCTATTTTATTCAATCTTCTCGTGTTGTTTTTACATCTTAAATAATCGGCTAAGTGTTATATGTTTGTATTCGAATAAGAAACTCACATAAAATCATGGAACGTCACACATAAAATAACCACTTGAAACATAATCTATTCGACTCATGCTTATCTACTTCAACACATACATTTCTGTTTTGATCTATCTCATTCAATCCTTAAACTGGTTAAACTAATCTGATTCGAGCAACATATAAAGAAATCATGCATGGGTGTCAGGGTGTGTCATGGGTGTTAAAAAAGTTAAAACTAGAGAATGTGTGTGAATATATTATGAGTATATCTATCACGTGAGCTGCTAAACTCATGTTATCATTTTGAACTAAAACATAAAAGAATGCGTGAAGAATAGATTTAAAATGATTAAAATATGGAGTTGTGTTGTCTCGTTATCACATGGGTGGTAATATACAGGGCCGTCCCGTGGAATTTGAGGGCCCTGTGCCGTAAACCTAAAATAAGGCCCTTTAATTTTGAAAATTAAGGCACCCGATTAAATGACCCAAACAATAATTTCATTATGCATTGCTTTTTAATATGGAATAAATAACGACTGGGTAATCTCATTCTAAACCTAAACATTTGTTTTTCTTTTTTGGTGTAATCTTTGAATTTCCAAAACATTTTTTAAAGAAAAAAAAAGTGCAAATTATTACATCATTTTGATAAGGTAATATGGCTAGCAGTAATATCTTCAAAATACATTCCCTAATGAGTATTTGAAGCTTAAAGATTTGGGATTGCTTTAACTTTTCTTAAAAGTATTTTTGAGCTACAATCTAAAAGTATAAGGGGCCAAAATAGTAAATTAAAAAGATTACAGTCAAGTGAGAAGAACATTATTATAAATATATAACAAAAAATGATAGGTGCAAAAAGACAACTAAAAAGTTGGGCCTACAAACATCTTTTACAACTTTGGTTCCAGGTTATCTTCCTCAATACAACTTACATCTCATTTTTCTCCATTAAATCGCAGACTGAAACTTTTTATTGTTCTGCCGAAAAATGTCTGATATTCTTCAATAAAATCATTTATTCATGAGATTTAAATACTCTAAAAATGATTTTATACTTTTACTGAAGCTTTAAAAGATTGGGGCCCCCGAAAAATGAAGGCCCTGTGCCATTGCACCTCCTGCACATGCCCAAATCCGGGCCTGGTAATATATCATGTTATACGCTTAAAAGAGGAACCTGCTTGCATGCCATGGACTACTATATACTATATAGAATAAGTAGAGGATTTAGAGGTTGATCATGTGTCGTGTGTTTGCGATGTCGGATTTGTGTTTGGAGATTTACCTACGAACTGTTCTAGTACATCAAACATGTATATGAAACCATGCGCTAATAATTGTTATACATATGTATCGTAGGAGTTGTGCTTATTAGATCGAATGAGGTATAAATGATAATAGCGAGATTTCTTAAATTTATAATGTAAAGGTTAACAAATATGGCTTATGAGAATCATAATAACATACATGCACGACCAGTTATTATATATATGACCATGAAATAAGGATGAAACAATTGAGATTTGTTTAGCCTAATATTCTATATATTTTATATAAGATTACATAAGCTATATTTACTAAGATCAATAACTATAGTAAAGTATATGGCAACATTTTAAATTAAATTTGTTGGTAGTACTTATTCAAGTAAATAACAATAATAAGTATTATAACAAATAAACATAAGGTGCAAAATGTAGATAATTAGTTATGACACCAACTAATAAGTGTCTCCTAATTCTTGTAGATAAATTGAAGAGAAGTAAGTTGTGTTTTCGAGTAAGCGCCGGATTTGTTAAGGTACAGATATTCTAACCTTTCAGTAAAGTTTCTTATGACTCATGGTCCGTTCCACTGCCACTATTATTATTTCTGATCTTTATACACCTGATATCCTTGGTTTATTTGATGGTATGATTTCGTATGAAGACCCTTTTAAAAATATAACTTGATGACTTTTGAGAGAAACAATTTTCGAAATGATTTCTGTGATTACGATACGATGCCAGTTTTATATGAAGGTTTTAATGACTTTTATGAAATGTGTTTTTTTTAAAGGAATACTTTTACGATAAAAAGGTTTAAAATAATTTTCAAAAGTCCTTAATCTATTTTATTCTCTAAGATTTATCATGACTTTCTTTAAACATCTTTTGATTATATAACTTCAAATTTTGAACCTTAACTATGAACCCTTTTGCTATTATGAACCTCTAATTTGAACCTCATGATATGAATCTTTGATTTGGACCTTTGACTTGAACCATTGCTATGCTTCCCTTTGTTTGATTCGTATTTGATTGATCCAGTTTTGTTATGATTTGCTTGATATTTGTTGCATGCTATAGTTCTTATTCTTATAGCATTCCTATGCCCTATTTGTTGCCCATTATTTGATTAATTTGTAGCCAGTCATGGGGAGTCCATGGCCTTGCCACTGATGCACCAGTGGTATTGACACTATCTGTGGAGGTGGGTTTTTGTCCACAGCATTCCCTATTATGCTATAGCACCATGGCCATTATTATTATTGTATGTATGCTTAGCCTAGAGCTTGGTATATGTACATCTGTTTCTGCATGGAGCGTATGGATGCATCCTAGGTACTTTGTTTCGTTTTGAATTTGGTGAATGGGTATGTGTGTGCAATACACTCCATTTCACATTTGGTACATCGAGCTAGCTACTCTATGTGCAATTTGATATATGATTGTTGGGAATTTCTGTTAGTTCTTCTTTTATATGATCCTTATTATTTTGTCTTCTCTATTGTGATTAACCTATGTTTGTTTTTCAACTGCTTACACTTGTGATCCATTTCATTTTCATTTGATTCGTTTGATATTACATATTCGTATTTCTTTTATTATTTTCTGTTAGTCCTACTATATGTTCCATATTCCTTGACCTTTGTCTCAGCAGGATTGCTTGGACTCATTTCGCATTCGCTTTCGTTTTCCCTTGTTTATTAGTTTTCGTTTGTTTATATCTGTTCACTGGGTTTTTAAGCTCAGCCGCATTTCTTTTCACCGCGGCAGGTTTTAGAGGGAAGCTGGGATATGAGTGAAGAGTGCATAAGAGCTTAGTGACTTCACCTTGATAGCTATATTCTGGATTAGAGATGACTAGAAGAGATTTACATTTCAGACTTAGTATTTAGTATTTCTTTGTTGTTCTCATTGTAACCTTGTATTTCAGATTATTCCTTTGTAACCTTTGGAATTCTTTTGTATTACTTATGTTGTATGTCTGCATGTGCTTTGATATGTCACCATAATGTAGTGCTTCTACCCTTACCGGGTTGGGGTGTTACAATTCAAGTCAGTAATGGCTTGGGTTCCTAAAAGAAACTAACTTTTTTATCTTTTATGCAGGGCAACCCAGAAGAGGAGCTTAAGGATCATTTGATTATTGATAGTGGTTGCTCTGGAAGCATGACAGGAGACAAGGAGATACTTTCAGACTGTAAGGCATATTTTGGAGGAAGAGTTGCTTTTGGGAATGATCCTAATAGAGGTAGAATTACTGGCAAAGAAACCATCAAGACAGGATACATTGATTTTGAGAATGTTCGTTATTTAAAGGAACTTAAGTTCAACCTTTTGTCAGTATCTCAGATCTGTGACAAGAAGCATCATGTTTTATTCACTGAGACAGATGGTCTTATTCTCTCTCCTGAGTTCAAGTTTGTTGATGATCACTTAGTAACACTGAGAGTACCAAGAACCAATGATGTGTACAGCTTAGATTTGAAGAATATCAACTCTACTGAAAGAGCAACATGTTTAGTAGCAAGGGCAACAACTGAAGAAGCACATCTATGGCATAGAAGATTAGGACATGTGAATTTTAAGAATATCAACAAGTTGGTTAAAGGCAATTTAGTTAGAGGTTTACCTTCTAAAACATAGAAGAATGATCATTCATGTTTGGCTTGCAAGAAGGGTAAACAACACAAAGCTTCATGCAAAAAGATTGAGGAAATAACTATTAGAGAGCCTTTGAAGTTGTTGCACATGGATCTATTTGGACCTGTTTCTGTTGCAAGCTTAAACAAGAAGAAATAGTGCTTAGTTATAACAGATGATTGTAGCAGATTTAGTTGGGTCTTTTTCTTGTGTAACAACCCGCAAATTTCCTGAAATGTCTTTTTGGAGAAACGATCATTTATTCGGAGTTTGGTATTATTCGTGAGAAGCTTGGTGTATTTATATTTATTTTGATCGGAAATATTATTCTGAGCACGTTAGTGTTATTCCCATATCATGAATCTTCCGTTTACTCGCTTAAATGTGCCCCGAATATCTTTTCGTGAAAGATTTGATAAACTACAGAATTGGTCCCTGGAAGTTAGCTACCCCGCCGCCCCTTAACTTTAATGTATTAACCAAATGGTCCTTGTGAAGTATTAACCCTAAACCCCCTCCCTATATAAACCCATGGATAAAACATTTTAGGGTATTCATCAAACCCTCTTCAAGTTCCAGCCACCACCTGGCCGCCGTCACCTCACATCCGGCCACCACTGCCACGACACACCACCCTCTCTTTTATCACACCGCCACTACCATCATCACTCTCATGATCTCTCTTGCTCGTATAGCTACCACATGCGCTTCAAACACCCATCTACGATCATGTACGCGTCATCTCCGTTCCATATCCCTTTTAGTTTCATGGAACACATCGAAGGTAAGGATAGATCGAAGCAAGTAGAGCATGGATGGGTCGTTTTTGGAGCACCACAGCCGCCGCCGCAGTGAAGACGTGGGATGATTTTCTCGTTCACAGGTTGTTATGTGAGTTTAAGTTATGATTTGTGGTTGATATCGGGATTGATTCGTGCTTGTGGCTACTGGTTCGAGACTCACCTCCTCCACCTCGCCATCTCCCTCTTTTCCCTTTTTCTCGACTCGGTAAATCGCGAAACCATTTGTTATTATTTGTAGTGATAAAACCTTTTAGCGTTGTCGTTATCAGGTTTCTTGGATCTAAACTAGTAAAACTAGTTACTAAGATTGGTGGAAAATAAATGGATTAAAACTAATATACAAAAATGATTTGGAAACAATTCGTGTGGTAAATCGCTAAAAGTGGTAATGGTTTGATATGTTTTGGATTTATTTTCGTGTGTCAATAACCATTGCATAGAGTGTTTGTGTGCTCACTGGAATTAACGAGACCAAAGGGGGTACTCGTTTGTGTTTTGGCTTCTTCCAGCCGAGAAGTAACCACCAATGTAGGGTGTTTAATTCTTGTTTGACGTGGTTCATAACTCGTCCCGACATGATTTGTGACTATTTAGATCGATTTTTATTCATTGGTTGTTAGTTATTGTGTTGTAGTCTCGGTTCACCAGTAACGCCAGGTAGGGTTTTGATTTACTATTTTCATATCATTTTCGTCAAAGACAGGGTGAGTTTGGTCTGTTTATTTAATACGGGCTTGGAGCCCAAGTAAAATAAAGATGGTGTTTAAGTTTACTTAGTGTGGTGTTACATTTCTTTTAAGTTAATTCTGCATCAATATTTATGGCACTTGTATATCTTGACTAACTTGTTTGGTTGATTTTGGGCATTGTACACTTTGGTATGTTTCGGATTGCTTTTGGATTGTTACGTTGGGATTTGGACAAAATAAACACTTAACAAATTGTGAATATTGGATTGTGGCTTGGATTAATTAAACAGTTATTGGACATGTATCAACATTTATTGGACATTGGCCACTGGACAATTTGGACTTATTGGACTTGAAACGGATACAATATATTAGACTCATAACGAATTTAATATATTTGATTCACAACGAATACACAATAAGTAAATAATGTCTAATAATCAACGAATACACTTTATAATTTTCTAATAAATTGTCGGGAAATATTGTTTTGGAGAATTGAGTTTGTTTATAGTCTATTGACTTGGAAAGGTGATATAAATGGACGCGTCATGCCAAAATTTATAGAACTTTCTAAACTTACACTTTTATTTCTAATCCTTTATAAGATTATTTTTATTAAACCCGACAAAGAATTTAAAATGTATAGTTTTATTAATCCCTAAAAACTTTTCATATTGGAACTATTAACTTGCGACTTCTTTATAAAACTTATTGAACTATTATAAACTATTTGAGATTATGGGGTAAATACCGAAACTTACCAATTGACCTATTTTATATTAAATGGTTAGTAGTCGTCATTTTCTAGATTTTCTTTGGTTAGTTTGAAGAGTTGTTAGCATTTTTCTTGTATGTTGATGTTTATTCCTCTTTGGAGTGAGTTGCATGTCAAAGTCTTGTTCATTTGGCGTGAGTTACATATTGAGTATATGTCTTCTTACCACACCACACGAAACATAAAGCTTTCTTACGAAATCATTGAGACTTAACTTTTTACAAGTAATGATTTGAGTAATCCACGAAAACTATGACACGTTGTCTTTTATAGACTTTATTATTGTACGAGCTATATTTTGAGATAATCGTATGCGTACTAGGATGTACCCTCATGTTCGTACTACTTGGTGCCATCGTGCCCATCTTTTGGATATCGTTGTGATTAGCTCTAGATGCCAATTTGTGTCGGTCGTGATCTTTGCATTGATGTGGCTAAGGTGAGTTCATAGCCCCCTCTCTTTCAAACAAGTTTTCATAACTATTTTTGGGGGAGAATACATGCTCTTTTAATTAAACTCAATGATTGTTTATCTGAGTACGTGAACGGTTTGATTAAGATTTGATTGATTGATTGATGGATTGATTGATTGATTTACCGATATACTTGATTTGGATATTCGAATGCGTTATGTGTTTACCTGGTTTATATATGAGAGCTTCCTAGCTCAAACCATTTTCTTGGACCTGCTACTATTTGGTTTTGCTACATGTGTTGGCTAGATAAGGTTAGACGGAAATAGAGTTGATCTAGAGCTAGGGCGTTTGACCCTAGTTTGGAATAGACTCTGCTGCGGCCTAGATCCGGGGCAGTAACGGGTGGTTCCTTGTTGTGACCTGGCTAGTGACCGTTTATTCATCTTTCCTAAGATGATAAATTATTGATTGAGATTGAGATTGAGATTGAGATTGAGATGGTGATTGTGATGTCTATACCTGCCTCTAGTCACATATAGCACTTAAACTTTTCAGGTCCACAACTGTTTTTATAACTTAAACTCTATGGACTCACCAGCGTAAGCTGACCTTTAGCGTGTATTCTCAGGTTTAAGGTGATAGCTCACTATTTGAAGGCGCTTGGCAAGGGGCATGGTCATAGGCGACTCTGATGAACACATTTGGGACCGCTTTAATTATTTTATGGGCCTATTTCCACACTATTTTATATCATGTAAACTTTATGCTTTACATAACAGTTTTTATTCCAAATAAAAACCATTCTTTGTTCCTTGTGTTGTGATACCGATTTCGTAGCACCCCATTGCATGTATGCTTCCGCTAGACCCTAATTTTTGGGGTGTTACATCTTGGGATTTAAAGATGAAACCTTTGATGCTATTCATGATCTTATAATAGCCATTGAAAATCAATTGAGACTCAAAGTAAGATCCATTAGATGTGATAATGGGACTGAATTCAAAAATAAGCTTATGGATGAATTTTGTGACAAGAAAGGAATTAAGAGGGAGTTTAGTATTGCTCGAACTCCACAGCAGAATGGTGTTGCAGAAAGGAAGAATAGAACATTGATAGAAGCAGCAAGAACAATGCTTGCAGATTCTTTATTACCTATTCAATTTTGGGCTAAAGCTGTAAGTGCTGCTTGTTATGTGTTAAATAGATTATCAGTCACTAAACCTCAGATTAAGACACCTTATGAGTTGCTTATGGGAAAGAAACCAAACATTCGTTTAATGAAACCTTTTAGCTGTCCTCTGACTATTCTAAATACTATTGATTCTCTGGGAAAATTTGATGGCAAGTCAGATGAAGGATACTTATTGGGTTACTGTACCAATAGCAAAGGATTTAGAGTGTACAACAAGGCTACTAGAAAGGTTCAAGAATGTCTTCATGTTGATTTTCTTGAAGATCAAGAAAATCAAAAAGGTAAAGGTCCTGATTGGATGTTTGATCTTGATATTTTGACTCCTTCTATGAACTATGTGCCTATCATAGAAGAAAATCAAGTTGTTCACAAAGAAGAAGATTTACAGTACATTGTTCATGGAGTCAATATTAGATCTGATGATGTTCCTGATGTAGAACCCATAACTATTGAAAAGGAGAAAAGTACTGGTGAACCAAACTCCATATTATCTGATGAAGGCCAAGCTATTCAAGATGAGCTTAATAGGATGCTTTTTCAAGAAACCATAGCAAAATCCTATAAAGATGATCAAAGGAGAGCTTATGAAGCAGAAAAGAAAAAGGCGAAGTTCACAGATTACACTCACAGTACTTTGAATCAAAGTGTTGCTGAACCAGTTGAAGTTACTTCTCGTGTCTTAGATACATCACTGATCATTTGAATGATCCAAACATGCCTGAGTTAGAAGACACTGATGATGAGTTTCATGATGAAGGCATTTTCTCAAATTCCAATAAAGATCCTGATTTCACAAATTTGGAAGATGATCTTGAAGTTCCACCAACTCCTACATTAAGAGTTCATGAAGATAATCCTGCTAGTCAAATCATTGGATCTTCCACTTCAGGAGTGATCACAAGAACAAAAGCTAAAGGTCTCTCTAAGCAACATATTGCTTTACTTAGCTTTGTTTATAAACAAAACAGGGTGAATCATAAGGATAAACAAACGTGCCTATTTGCTTGCTTTCTATCTCAAGAAGAACCTAAGAAGGTATCTTAAGCATTAACTGATGAGAGTTGTCTTGAAGCCATGCAAGAAGAACTTCTACAATTCAAAATTCAAAATGTTTGGGTATTACGTGATTTACCAGATGGAAAGAAAGTAATTGGTACAAGATGGGTTTTCAGGATTAAGAAAGATGAAAGAGGAAATTCATCAAGAACAAAGCACGATTGGTTGCACAAGGATATAGACAAGAAGAAGGAGTGGACTATGATGAAGTGTTTGCTCCTGTAGCAAGAATTGAAGCTATAAGGTTATTTCTTGCTTTTGCATCTTATATGGGATTTCCTGTTTACCAAATGGATGTCAAAAGTGCCTTTCTTTATGGCACAATTACAGAAGAAGTATATGTTAAACAACCCCTGGTTTTGAGGATCCTGCACATCCAAACAAAGTCTATAAAGTTATTAAGGCTCTGTATGGCCTACATCAAGCTCCTAGAGCTTGGTATAAAAGACTCTCCACTTTTCTATTGCAACATGGTTACAGGAGAGGTGCAATTGATAAGACTTTGTTTATCAAAAGAGACAAAAAGGATATTATGGTTGTTCACGTCTATGTGGATGATATCATTTTTGGAGCCACAAAACAGTCAATGGTGATAGTATATCTTGACTAACGTGTTTGGTTGATTTTGGGCATTGTACACTTTGGTATGTTTCGGATTGCTTTTGGATTGTTACATTGGGATTTGGACAAAATAAACACTTAACAAATTGTGAATATTGGATTGTGGCTTGGATTAATTAAACAGTTATTGGACATGTATCAACATTTATTGGACATTGGCCATTGGACAATTTGGACTTATTGGACTTGAAACGGATACAATATATTAGACTCATAACGAATTTAATATATTTGATTCGCAACGAATACACAATAAGTAAATAATGTCTAATAATCAACGAATACACTTTATAATTTTCTAATAAATTGTCGGGAAATATTGTTTTGGAGAATTGAGTTTGTTTAAAGTCTATTGACTTGGAAAGGTGATATAAATGGACGCGTCATGCCGAAATTTATAGAACTTTCTAAACTTACACTTTTATTTCTAATCCTTTATAAGATTATTTTTATTAAACCCGACAAAGAATTTAAAATGTATAGTTTTATTAATCCCTAAAAACCTTTCATATTGGAACTATTAACTTGCGACTTCTTTATAAAACTTATTGAACTATTATAAACTATTTAGGATTATGGGGTAAATACCGAAACTTACCAATTGACCTATTTTATATTAAATGGTTAGTAGTCGTCATTTTCTAGATTTTCTTTGGTTAGTTTGAAGAGTTGTTAGCATTTTTCTTGTATGTCGATGTTTATTCGTCTTTGGCGTGAGTTGCATGTCAAAGTCTTGTTCATTTGGCGTGAGTTACATCTTGAGTCTACGTCTTCTTACCACACTGTAGCCTCTCGTAATTTCCCGTACGATTAGTAAATAAATAAACATAAATACAAGGTCTTGCGTTAAATTAAATGCTATTTTACGAGTGACAAATTTTTTTTATATATATGACTTGATATATAAATCACAACGATAAATTGTGATTTATCATTTGCCTAGGAACGATGCTTGCATACAAACCTAGATAGTCTAATTATCGCGAATATATTTTAAACGTTTATATTTTATAATATATGTTTCATTTATTTACCGTGTACTATTCATATATTTCCCGAGCCTACGAAAATTCCCGAGATCGCTCACTAATATTATTGGACCGTAACCCGACCCGTGAAACTTACTAAATGGGCCTACATGACCCATTGGGCCACCTAAATCCCAACTGCTAGCCAAACGGGCTCCCTTTCTATTTTCTTTTCTTTCTTTTGCTGGGCCAGACGAACCCCAAGCCCAACATGGCCTTTGGCCCAAACACACCCCTAGTTTTATTTTTCTTTTCTTTCTTTTTGTACCCGTCGAGTCCCAAGGCCACAAACACACCCTTTTTCTTTCAAATTCGACACATAACCTAATAATATTTTTACATGACTCGATTGACAACCTAGCAAATAATCACGAATGATAAAGTTTATCCAAGTTCTCGCTCGTTTAGTACCCCTATACTACCCAAAGTAAAACCTCCAACTCGATGAACAAGGTTAACCAAAAACGTGTCATACACATTCTAGCCACCACCCAACGAGCCCAATGGCTTCTAAACCAACTCAATGGCACAGTAGAATGTCAGAGTGAACAGCAAATCCAACTGACACATTCCTATTGTTGCAAAGTTTCGATTGGATGGAAATGTGGTGCCACACCATGGTTTTGAGCCAACACACAAGCTCATGTGATTCTTGTACTTATCATCAACTCCAAAACACCCTATGTAAACCTCCCATGCAAACTCAGTCCTTTTCACAAACAAAAACGTACCACATTTCAAAATACGTGAAGATATTAAGTCAAGTTTGGGACAGAAAGTTGGTGAGGTGTACGAGGTGTAGAAAAGATCCAAGGAGAACCTAGTTAGCTCGTCTTGAACCTTGCTGAGCCGTGAACCATACCACGTGAACCTAGTACCTAGCTTGATCTATACGAGCGTATTTCCCCACCCCAAGTGGTGAGGTGAGGAGGATTGAACCTTGTCACTTTATATTTCATTTCGTTATTTTAGTTTTACTCATTTACTTTTGTCATTTTTATTCGAAATATAATAACGTGACACATACATTTTATTTAACATTCAAATTATTCTAAGCGTTAACAAACGAGTGACATAAAGTTTTGAACATGAATGTGACGTTTAACCAATTAATTCAACACGTTTTGAAGGTTGCTAGACCCTTTCGTATAAATGAAAACACTTAGAATATTTTCTAAGTGTTGGAACTATTTTGATATTGGTTTTGACCAAACGCTTTGGCCTCGTAAATACTTATCTAAACACACGACCTATACTTTTTAGGACTCGACCTCATTAATACCTTGGTAAACAATTGGGAAGCATATTTTGTTCGACCTTATAAGCTCGTTTAGACCATTTGCCCGACCCCTTTTACACGACCAAAAACAGTTTTTATAAAACTTTATAAAATAACGTGGGCTTATAAGCCTATTAAGCTTATTTAGTAAGCTGGTCCTGAAAGCCCAACTTTAATATTTTCCTACTCTAAAATTGAGCCCAAGTCCAGGCCCAAACCTTTCAAAAGCCCATTGGATCAAAAATTGTTATTGGGCCCTTAACTTGTCTCGTTAAGGCCCAATAAGTGAAATAAGAACTTTTTAAGAAAATAAGCAGTTTCTATAAGCTAAATAAGATGTCCTGAGCTTATTCAGTAAGTAAAAATGATTTGTTGATTTTTGGACTAAGTTTGCAAAATTTCTCAACCTAGGGACTAAAACTGCCAAAATGGGAAACTATGGGTAGAAACTGTCAAAACTTTTTTTATGAGTTAGAAACTGTTAATATTGAAACATGGGAGTGAGAAATGTAAATGTACTACTTTTTGGACCTAAAATGTAATAATATTTAATTTTGGACTAACGGTGTAAAATTTATATCGTTAGGATTATAATTGTAAATTTGGTAAAACTTGGAGGATTTTCTGTAAATATTATTTTATAAAATAATATTAATGTTTTATATATAAATACACATATTTAATATAAAACTTTTATAAATTTAACTTATATATATATACGTTATATAATTTATGACTATAATTAACGACATAACGAGATATTATTTATTTCTTTAACGATACGTTTATTTCAATTCTTATACAAGTTACAATCGTAACCTATCGTCTACGAAACTTTGATTTATTTATAATGACTTTACATCGGTCATCAATCATTTTACTTACAAGTTATATGAATATATAACTTTGTTTTTTTTTAAACTTTAGGCATCTAAACAAACACGAGATTCGTTCATAACTAAATGACTAGTATTCGCGATAAAACCGGACTTAGACTATCAACTGAACCTTGCATTATCTTTTAGGTTGTGTGTGAAGCTGTTTCCTAGTATCGTTGAATTTACGATACCACTACATCTACTGTACTACTAAGGTGAGTTCATAGCCCACTTTTTAACTGTTTTATGTGGGGAGATACATGCTCAAAACCGAACACAAGTCTTTTATTGGTATTGATATACTGGCTAACCGTTATTATTGCTTAAGTAGCTATTGCCAAAAGACCCTCGATCATGAACCTTAATCACTTGCAGGGTGAACGTAAATAACTGTGAATA
>LBNU01006786.1:43314-55818 GCA_014162995.1 Artemisia annua | reverse complement strand
CAGTACCACAAAGACCGCGACACTCACCGAAGGCAAGAAAACAACAAAGCATTTGCTGCTACAGAGAGCAAAGGTTACAACGGTTCCAAACCACAATGTAACCGATGCAAGCTGCACCATGATGGTACTTGTACCATCAAGTGCCACAAATGTCAAAAGGTTGGTCATATGGCAAAGAACTGTAGAAGCCCTGCTACCGGAAGCAACGCGCTGCCTGTGACACCTACTTGCTATGGATGTGGAGAGATAGGACACATCAGAAATAATTGCTCGAAAGGAAACGGACAGAACAATACTCGAGCTAGAGCATATGTACTTGGAGACGGCAATGCACCCGACGTTGTCACCGGTACGTTCTTACTAAATCATCATAATGCTAGAGTATTATTTGATTCAGGCGTAGATAAAAGTTTTGTGTCAGAGACTTTCGCACCTTTACTTGATACTACTCCCTCTAACCTAGACACCACTTACGAAATCGAAATGGCTAATGGGAATCTAATCGGCACCAACACCGTTATGAAAGATTGTACCCTGACCCTATTAGAAACACCTTTTCCCATCGATTTAATGCCTGTAGAACTTGGGAGTTTTGACGCCATCATAGGAATGGATTGGTTATCCAAACATCGCGCTGGAATTCACTGTGACGAAAAAGTCGTTCACATCCCACTCGAGGATGAAACTCTCATTGTCCACGGGGACAAAAGCAAAACTCGCTATGGAACCATTTCATACGCTAGATTAGTAAAACACTTAAATAAAGGATGTCAAGTATTCATGATTCATGTGACAGAAAATAAGTCAACGGAGAAACAAATCGAAAATGTTCCTATTGTTAAGGATTTTCCGGAAGTATTTCCCGAAGATTTGCCCGCTTCCACCAACCCGACAAGTAGAATTTCAGATTGAACTAGTACCTGGGGCAGCACCAGTGGCTAGAGCACCTTATAGGTTAGCACCATCTGAAATGAACGAACTATCGGAACAATTAAAAGAGTTGTCCGATAAAAGTTTTATTCGGCCAAGCTCATCACCCTGGGGAGCTCCAGTATTATTCGTTAAAAAGAAGGATGGATCCTTCCGAATGTGCATCGATTACCGAGAATTGAACAAACTTACAATAAAGAATCGGTACCCCTTACCCAGGATCGACGACCTATTTGATCAATTACAAGGATCGAGTGTGTACTCGAAAATTGACTTAAGGTCAGGATACCATCAACTGAGAGTTCGAGAAGAAGATATTCCCAAAACTGCATTCAGAACACGCTATGGACATTACGAGTTTCAAGTGATGCCATTTGGTCTGACAAACGCACCAGCAGTTTTCATGGACTTGATGAATCGAGTATGTAAGCCATATTTAGATAAGTTTGTGATAGTGTTCATCGACGACATTCTGATCTACTCACGTAGCGAAGAGGAACATGCCGAACACTTGAAGATTATCTTAGAACTACTCAAGAAAGAGAAGTTGTACGCAAAGTTCTCAAAATGCGACTTTTGGATACGCACCGTACAATTTCTAGGACATGTCATTAATAGTCAAGGTATTCATGTAGACCCTGCAAAGATCGAGGCCGTTAAAGGTTGGACATCTCCTACAAGTCCCACGGAGATTCGACAATTTTTAGGTCTTGCGGGTTACTACCGACGGTTCATCGAAGGTTTTTCCAAGATCACAAAGCCTTTAACCAAGTTAACCCAGAAAAACGAGAAATATATCTGGGGAGAGAAGGAAGAATTTGCCTTCCAATTACTAAAACGAAAGCTTTGTGAGGCACCAATATTAGCACTACCTGAAGGAAGTGAAGACTTCATAGTGTATTGTGACGCTTCGTATCACGGGTTAGGAGCAGTGTTGATGCAAAGAGACAAGGTAATAGCTTATGCATCGCGACAATTGAAGAAACATGAGGAAAACTACACCACTCATGACTTGGAATTAGGAGCAATAGTGTTTGCTCTTAAGTTATGGAGACACTACTTATATGGCACTAGATGTACCATGTTTACCGATCACAAAAGTCTTCAACACATTCTAGACCAAAAGGAGTTAAACATGAGACAACGCCGTTGGTTAGAATTACTTAGCGATTATGACTGTGAAATCCGTTATCACCCAGGAAAGGCTAATGTAGTAGCAGATGCGTTAAGCCGGAAAGAAAGACTGAAACCTCTCAGAGTTAAATCGTTAGGAATGACTATTTGTTCGCCCCTCAAAGCACAAATTCTTACCGCCCAAAGCGAAGCTCTTAAGGAGGAAAATAGACCAAAGGAAAGGATCTATGGTATGCCTGAAAACAATAATGGTTTCGTGAAAAGATCAAATGGAATGCTTTGTTTCAAGGAAAGAAACTGGATCCCACTCTTTGGAGGTATTCGTGACCTCATCATGCATGAGTCTCACAAGTCAAAATACTCCATACATCCTGGTTCCGACAAAATGTATCAGGATCTTAAGAAACTATATTGGTGGCCGAACATGAAGGCTGACATCGCTGAATACGTTAGTAAATGTCTAACATGTTCGAGTGTAAAGGCGGAATACCAGAAACCCTCTGGATTACTCACCCAACCAGAACTCCTTATGTGGAAATGGGAGCGTATTACAATGGACTTCATTACCAAACTTCCCAAAACCTCAACCGGATTTGACACGATATGGGTTATCATTGATCGTCTTACAAAATCCGCTCATTTTCTACCAATTAAGGAAACCGATGAGATGAACACACTTGCTCAGATATATCTGAAGGAAATAGTGTCACGGCATGGAGTGCCAATTTCTATCATCTCAGATCGTGATGGTCGTTTCACTTCTCATTTTCGAAGATCTTTGCAAAAAGCCTTAGGAACAAAACTGGATATGAGCACAGCTTATCACCCACAAACCGATGGTCAAAGTGAAAGAACGATTCAAACCTTAGAAGATATGCTACGCGCTTGCGTCATAGACTTCGGAAAAGGTTGGGACAAACACTTGCCGTTACTTGAATTCTCATACAACAACAGTTATCATGCCAATATCAAGGCAGCACCATTCGAAGCACTTTATGGACGAAAGTGCAGATCACCCATTTGCTGGGCAGAAGTTGGAGAAATACAACTCACTGGACCGGATCTAGTTCATGAGACAACCGAGAAAATCATTAAGATCAAACAACGTTTACAAGCCGCTAGAGACCGACAGAAAAGTTACGCCGACCTAAAGCAAAAACCCATGGATTTTCAGATCGGAGATAAAGTTATGTTAGAAGTATCACCTTGGAAAGGAATGATACGATTCGGAAAGCGGGGAAAGTTAAACCCCAGATACATCGGTCCATTCAAGATCTTAGAAAGGATTGGATCCGTGGCATATAAGCTCGAACTACCGGAGGAGCTTAGTCGCGTTCACGACACCTTTCATGTGTCAAACCTCAAGAAGTGCCTATCCGATGAATCTCTTGTCATTCCATTGAAAGAGTTACAACTTGATGATAAACTCCTTTTCACCGAGGAATCGGTAGAAGTCATGGATAGGGAAATTAAACAGCTTAAGCAAAACCGTATCCCTATTATAAAAGTTCGTTGGGACTCCAAACGAGGACCGGAGTACACTTGGGAGCGCGATGATCAGATTCGCGCCAAGTACCCACATCTCTTCTCATAAACACCCTTGGCAACCTTCCTAAACTGAAATTCCGGGACGGAATTCACTGTAAGGGGAATCTATTGTAGCCTCTCGTAATTTCCCGTACGATTAGTAAATAAATAAACATAAATACAAGGTCTTGCGTTAAATTAAATGCTATTTTACGAGTGACAAAATTTTTGATATATATATGAGTTGATATATAAATCACAACAATAAATTGTGATTTATCATTTGCCTAGGAACGATGCTTGCACACAAACCTAGATAGTCTAATTATCGCGAATATATTTTAAACGTTTATATTTTATAATATACGTTTCATTTATTTACCGTGTACTATTCATATATTTCTAGAGCCTACGAAAATTCCCGAGATCGCTCACTAATAATATTGGACCGTAACACGACCCGTGAAACTTACTAAATGGGCCTACATGACCCATTGGGCCACCTAAATCCCAACTGCTAGCCAAACGGGCTCCCTTTCTATTTTCTTTTCTTTCTTTTGCTGGGCCAGACGAACCCCAAGCCCAACATGGCCTTTGGCCCAAACACATCCCTAGTTTTATTTTTCTTTTCTTTCTTTTTGTACCCGTCGAGTCCCGAGGCCACAAACACACCCTTTTTCTTTCAAATTCGACACATAACCTAATAATATTTTTACATGACTCGATTGACAACCTAGCAAATAATCACGAATGATAAAGTTTATCCAAGTTCTCGCTCGTTTAGTACCCCTATACTACCCAAAGTAAAACCTCCAACTCGATGAACAAGGTTAACCAAAAACGTGTCATACACATTCTAGCCACCACCCAACGTGCCCAATGGCTTCTAAACCAACTCAATGACACAGTAGAATGTCAGAGTGAACAGCAAATCCAACTGACACATTCCTATTGTTGCAAAGTTTCGATTGGATGGAAATGTGGTGCCACACCATGGTTTTGAGCCAACACACAAGCTCATGTGATTCTTGTACTTATCATCAACTCCAAAACACCCTATATAAACCTCCCATGCAAACTCAGTCCCTTTCACAAACACAAACGTACCACATTTCAAAATACGTGAAGATATTAAGTCAAGTTTGGGACAGAAAGTTGGTGAGGTGTACGAGGTGTAGAAGTGATCCAAGGAGAACCTAGTTAGCTCGTCTTGAACATTGCTGAGCCGTGAACCATACCACGTGAACCTAGTACCTAGCTTGATCCATACGAGCATATTTCCCCACCCCAAGTGGTGAGGTGAGGAGTATTGAACCTTGTCACTTTATATTTCATTTCGTTATTTTAGTTTTACTCATTTACTTTGTCATTTTTATTCGAAATATAATAACGTGACACATACATTTTATTTAACATTCAAATTATTCTAAGCGTTAACAAACGAGTGACATAAAGTTTTGAACATGAATGTGACGTTTAACCAATTAATTCGACACGTTTTGAAGGTTGCTAGACCCTTTCGTATAAATGAAAACACTTAGAATATTTTCTAAGTGTTGGAACTATTTTGATATTGGTTTTGACCAAACGCTTTGGCCTCGTAAATACTTATCTAAACACACGACCTATACTTTTTAGGACTCGACCTCATTAATACCTTGGTAAACAATTGGGAAGCATATTTTGTTCGACCTTATAAGCTCGTTTAGACCATTTGCCCGACCCCTTTTACACGACCAAAAACAGTTTTTATAAAACTTTATAAAATAACGTGGGCTTATAAGCCTATTAAGCTTATTTAATAAGCTAGTCCTGAAAGCCCAACTTTAATATTTTCCTACTCTAAAATTGAGCCCAAGTCCAGGCCCAAACCTTTCAAAAGCCCATTGGATCAAAAATTGTTATTGCCCTTAACTTGTCTCGTTAAGGCCCAATAAGTGAAATAAGAACTTTTTAAGAAAATAAGCAGTTTCTATAAGCTAAATAAGATGTCCTGAGCTTATTCAGTAAGTAAAAATGATTTGTTGATTTTTGGACTAAGTTTGCAAAATTTTTCAACCTAGGGACTAAAACCGCCAAAATGGGAAACTATGGGTAGAAACTGTCAAAACTGTTTTTATGAGTTAGAAACTGTTAATATTGAAACATGGGAGTGAGAAATGTAAATGTACTACTTTTTGGACCTAAAATGTAATAATATTTAATTTTGGACTAACGGTGTAAAATTTATATCGTTAGGATTATAATTGTAAATTTGGTAAAACTTGGAGGATTTTCTGTAAATATTATTTTATAAAATAATATTAATGTTTTATATATAAATACACATATTTAATATAAAACTTTTATAAATTAACTTATATATATACGTTATATAATTTATAACTATAATTAACGACATAACGAGATATTATTTATTTCTTTAACGATACGTTTATTTCATTTCTTATATAAGTTACAATCGTAACCTATCGTCTACGGAACTTTGATTTATTTATAATGACTTTACATCGGTCATCGATCATTTTACTTACAAGTTATATGAATATATAACTTTGTTTTTTTTAAACTTTAGGCATTTAAACAAACACGAGATTCATTCATAACTAAATGACTAGTATTCGCGATAAAACCGGACTTAGACTATCAACTAAAATTTGCATTATCTTTTAGGTTGTGTGTGAAGCTGTTGCCTAGCATCGTTGAATTTACGATACCACTACGTCTACTGTACTACTAAGGTGAGTTCATAGCCCACTTTTTAACTGTTTTATGTGGGGAGATACATGCTCAAAACCGAACACAAGTCTTTTATTGGTATTGATATACTGGTTGACCGTTATTATTGCTTAAGTAGCTATTGCCAAAAGACCCTCGATCATGAACTTTAATCACTTGCAAGGTGAACGTAAATAACTGTGAATAGATCTATTAGGGACTGACAATCCCCGTTTGGTCGTTGGAGAAAACTACCATACGCACATTATTTTGCTGACATAGGTTACTGGCAAAAACCTATCTTGGGGGCTTATTATTATGTTACATCATATTATTAAATATGATTGACTGTTAAATCGTTGTGTGTCATGAGCTTAATGCAATAACGGAATTGAATTATTTTCAACTTGTTTGATTGCATACATTTGCAATAAATGACTATATCTTGTGTTCAACTATTTATTTTCAAACCTATGAATATCACTCAACTTTTGTTGACTTTTAGCATGTTTATCTCAGGAATTAAGCAAGAAGGATCATGAAGGCACGGAGTGGGCATGTAAACCGGCACGGACTTAAATAAATGTTTTAATACATTCCAAATAAAACTTGTTATTAAGTTATGTAATACTTTAATGTCATGAATATTCGGTATTTTGAAAAAAAGTTAAACTTTAATAAGTCCCTTTGTGTCGTCTTCTATAATTGTGACAAAGATCCTTGAAGTAATACCCCGAAAGTTTTCCGCTGTCATTATTAAGTCTTCCGCTGTTATTGACAACTTTTGGGGGTATTACACACACCACACGAAACATAAAGCTTTCTTACGAAATCATTGAGACTCAACTTTTTACAAGTAATGATTTTAGTAATCCACGAAAACTATGACACGTCATTTTTTATAGACTTTGTTATTGTACGAGCTATATTTTGAGATAATCGTATGCGTACTAGGATGTACCCTCGTGTTCGTACTACTTGGTGCCGTCGTGCCCATCTTTTGGATATCGTTGTGATTAGCTCTAGATGCCAAGTTGTGTCGGTCGTGATCTTTGCATTGCTGTGGCTAAGGTGAGTTCATAGCCCCCTCTCTTTTAAACAAGTTTTCATAACTATTTTTGGGGGAGAATACATGCTCTTTTAATTAAACTCAATGATTGTTTATCTGATTACGTGAACGGTTTGATTAAGATTTGATTGATTGTTTGATTTACCGATATACTTGATTTGGATATTCGAATGCGTTATGTGTTTACCTGGTTTATATATGAGAGCTTCCTAGCTCAAACCATTTTCTTGGACCTGCTACTACTTGGTTTTGCTACATATGTTGGCTAGATAAGGTTAGACGGAAGTAGAGTTGATCTAGAGCTAGGGCGCTTGACCCTAGTTTGGAATGGACTCTGCTGCGGGCTAGATCCGGGGCAGTAACGGGTGGTTCCTTGTTGTGACTTGGCTAGTGACCGTTGATTCATCTTTCCTAAGATGATAAATTATTGATTGAGATTGAGATTGAGATGGTGATTGTGATGTCTATACCTGCCTCTAGTCACATATAGCACTTAAACTTTTCAGGTCCACAACTGCTTTTATAACTTAAACTCTATGGACTCACCAGCGTAAGCTGACCTTTAGCGTGTATTCTCAGGTTTAAGGCGATAGCTCACTATTTGAAGGCGTTTGGCAAGGGGCATGGTCATAGNTTCCTAAGATGATAAATTATTGATTGAGATTGAGATTGAGATGGTGATTGTGATGTCTATACCTGCCTCTAGTCACATATAGCACTTAAACTTTTCAGGTCCACAACTGCTTTTATAACTTAAACTCTATGGACTCACCAGCGTAAGCTGACCTTTAGCGTGTATTCTCAGGTTTAAGGCGATAGCTCACTATTTGAAGGCGTTTGGCAAGGGGCATGGTCATAGGCGACTCTGATGAACACATTTGGGACCGCTTTAATTATTTTATGGGCCTATTTCCGCACTATTTTATATCATGTAAACTTTATGCTTTACATAACAGTTTTTATTCCAAATAAATGAAATAAAAACCATTCTTTGTTCCTTGTGTTGTGATACCGATTTCGTAGCACCCCATTGCATCTATGCTTCCGCTAGACCCTAATTTTGGAGGTGTTACAGATTGGTATCAGAGCCTAGGTTATAGAGAATTGGGCATTTTAAAACCCAAACTATAACCACTTTTGTGAAAACTAAACCCTATAACCGCTACATGCCTGCCTGCCAAGCCGATGCCTCGCATAAGATTTCGTTTAAGGATGTAGTTGATTAGATAAATGAGAATACATTGGATAAGATATTGAATGATATGATTGATGATAAGTTGATGAGATATTTGACGATTTATGTGATGAATTGTTTATGATATAATTGATGAATTTGAGGATATAATCATTGTAGTGTGTGCCTTACTTTTGGATATTTCATATCCGCCTATTCTAGCTATTCACCATGAGCATTTCCATATGCTTATGCAAGCACCGCATCTATCACTGAGTTACCCTATTTCCTTGCGTAATCTCATTTCTGAATGTTGAGTTTGCACACTAGTCGTGTATTGGGAATGATTTTGGGATATAACGGACATATTACTAGCGTAACTAGGCTGAGTGTTTCAAAATTCAATGAACCTCGGGTGAATGTAGACTGATCACCTACATTCAACCAGGGATAGTTGGACATGGCCTGATCAACTATGTCCGGCTCAGAGGTGAATTTTGCGATGCTGAGGGTAGTTATAACAGTATTATGTTCGGGTTAGAGTTGCCTTTAGGAATGATAAGTTTTGCGTGCACACACAAGCATTGAACATAACACCTAAGCCTGCACTTGCACACGACACACTGGCATCGCAACACCGCATGAATCGTATTGCTTCTAATGCCACTAAAACGTCCTCGTTTATGTGGAATTTTTGTTTGTCGCCATCGGGCGTAGTTCGCATTGGTTGACATCATTTGAATATGAGTTGCTTATCTTTATAAGCCTCGCTGATTTTATTGGAATTATCGTTTGGATTCGATTTTGGTTATGTTTGGATCTGATTTTGGTTACGTTTGGATTTGATTTTGGCTTCGTTTTGATTTGGTTTCCGACTATGTCTTGATTTGACTCTCGGACATTTATGAAATTGGTCTCCACTATTTTGGATTGGATTTTGACTATTTTCTCGTAATTTTGGACCTTGTTCCAAATTTGGATTTGGCATTTAGCCTCGTTTCATTTGGCGATCTAGTCACAGCCGCCTCTACCTTAAGCCATATGCTCAATTGATGAGTTTTCTTAAACGATGAGGTTCATTTTCTTAATCGATGATGTTTATTTCCTCAATCGATGATATTCATTATTTTAATCGATGTTATTCATTTTCTTAATCGAGGATGTTCATTTTCTCAATCGGTGCTATTCAATCAATATTGTTTTGGTGACGATGTTCAATTGAAGTTGTACTTTCCGCCTCCAACCTAAGTATCGTGCTGAGTCAACTGACTCCAACCGATTGCTGGTAGCAATCAACTTTCTCTTACAGAGTTGTACTTCGAACTTGTTAAATCCCTCAATCAGCAAAGATTTTGTACTTAACAGAATTCTTAAGATTTTGAGAGGTAACCTGAATCACGATCCTTGGGACAACCACCTATTCCTCCCCTCGTCCCTCGGAAATATCAATTATCTTTGCTCCTCTCTTATTGGATAGTGAAACTGCCTTGAAATTAAGTTACAAAATGTTGCCATCTTACAAGATGTTTCATTACTTCACAAAAATCAGAATTTCGATTTTACCACTATTTATGAAGGAAAATCGTTTTTCATGTTATCTCACAAACTATTTTGCGAAATTGTTTCACAAAACGATTTTTATAAAATATTTGTTGCCATACTATGGGTCCAAATGCAACCTTGCTACTATCCTAAATATCAAAATTTTGATCTAACTACCATTTTATAAATGGTGAAATGCTTTCTTGATACCCTTTAAGTTATTTTACAAATAGCTTAATGAGACGATTTCATAAAACGTTTTGCTACCTAGTTACAATATTATGAAATCAAACAGAAAATTGAGGTTTTGACCTTCCTACAATTTATAACTAATGGGTTATTTTCCTATTATCTTACAAGCTGTTTCACCAATCCTTTTGCCGATTGCTATTTTGCTGCTATATCATAAGCTAGACCTTAGGAAGCGAATCCCAACCTCTACCTGCATATTTTTATGGATCTTACTTAACCTGTTCACCTCCTGCTAGCCAGCGAAACGAAAAGTATGGACAACCTCACTCGTCTATACGTGAAGAAGATCGTTGTGCGTCATATGGTGTTGATTTCTATTCTTTCAGATCGAGACAATCGTCTTACACTCACATTTTATCAACCACTTCCAAGGGCCACGAGAAGAGATCTGGAAATGGATACTGTGTATCGCTTCTAGGCTGATGGCTGAAGGGAAGAAACCATTCAAACATTGGAGAGCATATTTCGTATCTACTTAATCGAATTTGGCAATAGTTGGGATAGACACCTCCTGTTGGTCAATTTCTCTCTTACCTACTATTTCAGCATTTCAACGGCACTGCAAAAGACCCTCTATGGTCGCAAGTGCCGATCGCCGACTTGTTGAATAGAGATGGAGATACCCAACTTCCTGACCCTGAGCCTATTCATGAAACTACCAAAGGAGATCGTCCGAAGTCGAAATAGAGAGGTACGCTACTTGTGGATGATTAGAAACCCTGATGATGTAAAGCTCATGAATCCTCGCTTTATGAATCCTTTCAAATTCTTGCTAGAGTTAGATCGGTGGCTCACCGACTCAAGCTACCATCAGGACTCAACAACGTTAAAGACGTTCTCAGGTGTATAGCCTAAGTGATGACTTGCTGATGGAACTATTGTTTTCCCCTGGGAAAGATCCATATTGACGAATATTTAAACCTTGTTGAGAGACTTATCGAAATCATGAATCCTTGTCGTAATTGATCCTTTTTGATCCTTGCTAGAGTCAGATTGATAGTTCACCGATTTAAGCTGTCGTCGGAACTCAATTGTATTCTCGACCTTTCATATACGAAATTCAAAGAAACGACTTTCCAATGAGGCAGTTGTGATCCCTCTTGGAGAAATTGTAATTTTATAACGTTCAAACCTTGTTGACCTATTGGAATCTTGAACTTTGGAATTAGACACGCTATCGACGAAGCTCGTCGAAACTCGCTAAAGGATCCTAAACTCACGTAGGAGACGTGAAGATGAATCCTTGTGCGTATATGCTCATTCTTTCAGACCTTGAAAGGTAACTTGAAATGAATCGTGAGGACACGATTCTTTTTAAGGAGGTGAGGCTGTGACAACCCGCAAAATTCTTGAAATGTCTTTTTGGAGAAACGATCATTTATTCGGAGTTTGGTATTATTCGTGAGAAGCTTGGTGTATTTATATTCATTTTGATCAGAAATATTATTCTGAGCACGTTAGTGTTATTCCCATATCATGAATCTTCCGTTTACTCGCTTAAATGTGCCCCGAATATCTTTTCGTGAAAGATTTGATAAACTACAGAATTGGTGCCTGGAAGTTAGCTACCCCGCCACCCCTTAACTCTAATGTATTAACCAAATGGTCCTTGTGAAGTATTAACCCTAAACCCCCTCCCTATATAAACCCATGGATAAAACATTTTAGGGTATTCATCAAACCCTCTTCAAGTTCCAGCCACCACCTGGCCTCCGTCACCTCACATCCGGCCACCACTGCCACGACACACCACCCTCTCTTCTATCACACCGCCACTACCATCATCACTCTCATGATCTCTCTTGCTCGTATAGCTACCACACGCGCTTCAAACACCCATCTACGATCATGTACGCGTCATCTCCGTTCCATATCCCTTTTAGTTTCATGGAACACATCGAAGGTAAGGATAGATCGAAGCAAGTAGAGCATGGATGGGTCGTTTTTGGAGCACCACAGCCGCCGCCGCAGTGAAGACGTGGGATGATTTTCTCGTTCACAGGTTGTTATGTGAGTTTAAGTTATGATTTGTGGTTGATATCGGGATTGATTCGTGCTTGTGGCTACTGGTTCGAGACTCACCTCCTCCACCTCGCCATCTCCCTCTTTTCCCTTTTTCTCGACTCGATAAATCGCGAAACCATTTGTTATTATTTGT
>LBNU01006786.1:22914-42837 GCA_014162995.1 Artemisia annua | reverse complement strand
TGTCACATTGTATGGAAGTCCAAGGGCCAAGTATGTAATAGTGCTAGAATGACATGAATACCCTTGGACTCTCCTATATATACTACATGTAAGCCTTGGTTAAGGCTTGTTGGTTCTCATTTGAATATCAAGTTTATCATATCAATATTAAGAGTTCCTTCCATAGTTCTTGTCTCTTCTTCTTCTTCTTTCTTGGTTAATCATTCTATGATTGTTATGTTACAACATGGTGACCTAACATTGATGATCACTTGGTAACACTGAGAGTACCAAGAACCAATGATGTGTACAGCTTAGATTTGAATAATATCAACTCTACTGAAAGAGCAACATGTTTAGTAGCAAGGGCAAAAACTGAAGAAGCACATCTATGGCATAGAAGATTAGGACATGTGAATTTCAAGAATATCAACAAGTTGGTTAAAGGCAATTTAGTTAGAGGTTTACCTTCTAAAACATAGAAGAATGATCATTCATGTTTGGCTTGCAAGAAGCGTAAACAACACAAAGCTTCATGCAAAAAGATTGAGGAAAGAACTATTAGAAAGCCTTTGAAGTTGTTGCACATGGATCTATTTGGACCTGTTTCTGTTGCAAGCTTAAACAAGAACAAATACTGCTTACTTATAACAGATGATTATAGCAGATTTAGTTGGGTCTTTTTCTTGGGATTTAAAGATGAAACCTTTGATGCTATTCATACTCTTATAATAGCCATTGAAAATCAATTGAGACTCAAAGTAAGATCCATTAGATGTGATAATGGGACTGAATTCAAAAACAAGCTTATGGATGAATTTTGTGCCAAGAAAGGAATTAAGAGGGAGTTTAGTATTGCTCGAACTCCACAGCAGAATGGTGTTGCAGAAAGGAAGAATAGAACATTGATAGAAGCAGCAAGAAAAATGCTTGCAGATTCTTTATTACCTATTCAATTTTGGGCTGAAGCTATAAGTGCTGCTTGTTATGTGTTAAATAGAGTATCAGTCACTAAACCTCAGATGAAGACACCTTATGAGTTGCTTATGGGAAAGAAACCAAACATTCGTTTTATGAAACCTTTTGGCTGTCCTCTGACTATTCTAAATACTATTGATTCTCTGGGAAAATTTGATGGCAAGTCAAATGAAGGATACTTATTGGGTTACTGTACCAATAGCAAAGGATTTAGAGTGTACAACAAGGCTACTAGAAAGGTTCAAGAATGTCTTCATGTTGATTTTCTTGAAGATCAAGAAAATCAAAAAGGTAAAGGTCCTGATTGGATGTTTGATCTTGATATTTTGACTCCTTCTGATGATGATTTACAGTACATTGTTCACAAAGAAGAAGATTTACAGTACATTGTTCATGGAGTCAATATTAGATCTGATGATGTTCCTGATGTAGAACCCATAACTATTGAAAAGGAGAAAAGTACTGGTGAACCAAACTCCATATTATCTGATGAAGACCAAGCTATTCAAGATGAGCTTAATAGGATGCTTTTTCAAAAAACCATAGCAAATCCTATGAAGATGATCAAAGGAGAGCTTATGAAGCAGAAAAGAAAAAAGGCGAAGTTCACAGATTACACTCACAGTACTTTGAATCAAAGTGCTACTGAACCAGTTGAAGTTACTTCTAGTGTCTTAGATATATCAAATTGGATCAATACTGATGATTTGAATGATCCAAACATGCCTGAGTTAGAAGACACTGATGATGAGTTTCATGATGAATGCATTTTCTCAAATTCCAATAAAGATCCTGATTTCATAAATTTGGAAGATGATCTTGAATTTCCACCAACTCCTACATTAAGAGTTCATAAAGATAATCCTGCTAGTCAAATCATTGGATCTTCCACTTCAGGAGTGATCACAAGAACAAAAGCTAAAGGTCTCTCTAAGAAACATATTGCTTTACTTAGCTTTGTTTATAAACAAAACAGGGTGAATCATAAGGATAAACAAACGTGCCTATTGGCTTGCTTTCTATCTCAAGAAGAACCTAAGAAGGTATCTTAAGCATTAACTGATGAGAGTTGTCTTGAAGCCATGCAAGAAGAACTTCTACAATTCAAACTTCAAAATGTTTGGGTATTATGTGATTTACCATATGGAAAGAAAGTAATTGGTACAAGATGGGTTTTCAAGATTAAGAAAGATGAAAGAGGAAATTTATCAAGAACAAAGCACGATTGGTTGCACAAGGATATAGACAAGAAGAAGGAGTGGACTATGATGAAGTGTTTGCTCCTGTAGCAAGAATTGAAGCTATAAGGTTACTTCTTGCTTTTGCATCTTATATGGGATTTACTGTTTACCAAATGGATGTCAAAAGTGCCTTTCTTTATGGCACAATTACAGAAGAAGTCTATGTTAAACAACCCCCTGGTTTTGAGGATCCTGCACATCCAAACAAAGTCTATAAAGTTATTAAGGCTCTGTATGGCCTACATCAAGCTCCTAGAGCTTGGTATGAAAGACTCTCCACTTTTCTATTGCAACATGGTTATAGGAGAAGTGCAATTGATAAGACTTTGTTTATCAAAAGAGACAAAAAGGATATTATGCTTGTTCAAGTCTATGTGGATGATATCATTTTTTGAGCCACAAAACAGTCAATGGTGAAAGAATTTGAGCAGCTCATGCAACAAGAGTTTCAAATGAGTTCCATGGGTGAATTAACTTTCTTTTTGGGGCTTCAAGTTAAACAATCAAGTACTGGAATCTTCATTAGCCAAGATAAGTATGTCACCGACATTCTTAAAAAGTTTAACTTCAGAACTATCAAGCCAGCCACCACACCTATTAAAGCTTCTAACTCATTGGGAAAAGATGAAGATGGAGAAGATGTGGATGTTAAACTTTACAGATCAATGATTGGTTGTCTTATGTACTTAACTGCATCTAGACCTGACATCACCTTTGTTGTATGTTTATGTGCAAGATATCAGGTCACACCCAAAGTTTCTCATATGAATGCAGTCAAGAGGATTTTTAGGTATCTCAGGTAACAACCTAAGTTAGGGTTGTGGTATCCTAAGGACTCTCCTTTTCACTTGGAAGCTTTTTCAGACAGTGATTATGCAGGAGATAATTATGATAGAAGATCAACCACTAAAGGATGCCAATATCTTGGAAGGAGATTAGTCTCATGGCAATGTAAGAAACAAACAATAGTGGCAACATCATCAACTAAAACAGAATATGTTGCTGCTGCAAGTTGTTGTGGACAAGTACTTTGCTTGCAGAATTAACTCTTGGATTATGGATTCAATTTTAAGAATACTCCTATCGACATTGACAATGAGAGTATAATTTGCATTGTGAAGAATCCTGTTTATCATTCCAAGACCAAGCACATTCAGATTAGGCATCATTTTATTCGTGATTGTTATGAGCACAGGCTTATTAATGTGCTTAAGGTCCACACAGATGACAATGTAGCTGATTTACTTATAAAGGGATTTGATGTTTCAAGATTCAACCATTTAGTGGTAAGTATTGGTATGATTAATTATTAAGCTACATTTGAGGGGAGGACTTCATTTAGTTTAGCATACTTTCTTAAAAGTTTTTTTGAAAGTATTGGTTTTGTTAATGTAAATTTAGTACCTATGTTTTGTTTGAGGGGAGGCAATACAGTTATTCTTTTGAAGATATTTTTGCTCTTGTGTATCTGCTTGTGGAAATGTTTTGTAAACGAAGATAGAAAGTACTGCTTTGTACTCAATGAAAGTACTGCTTAGTACTAGATGGAAAGTAAAAATACTGTTTTTTCTCGGCTACTGTTCAACGGTTAAAGATAAGGGGTAAAAGTCAACAAATTTGCTACGGAGGGGATAAATGCCAAAAATAACGGTAAAATCATTAATTGGGCCGTGATTTTTTAAATCTTACCCATTTATTTATGCGCTAATCTCTCCTACCCATTTTTACTCTCAACTTTATTCCCTTCCATGCATTCCACCGCCGACGAACATCTTCTTCCACAAACAATCAATGGCTAATCGTGAAACCTGTAGTAAGCATAACATGATCGCTAATTTGGAAAAGACGCCGTCGAATATCGCTTTTCTTGCTATTATTGACTTCTTAACTGGGTCGTCAATTAATTATGCTCTTCTGGTCAATCCTGATATTATTGGACCATGGATTCAACAATTTTGGGCTACTGCTACATCTGGTTTGCAAGATGATGAATCTTTTATTCAAGTTATGGTTGCTGGATGGCCAATTCGAATCACTGAGGCTACAATAAAGGAAGACTTATTGTTTCATGATGAAGAAGGTATTGTTCGCTTTGATAGCCAAATAATGTGGGATACACTCAGAGATATAGGGTATGAAGGTGATCTTACTAAAACTACTTTTCAGAAGCAATTATTTAGTCCTCATTGGAAATATCTTATTCATGTTTTACTTCACTGCTTCAGTTCCAAAAGTACTTCATGGGATCAGTTTGGTACAAACATAGCTTCTGCATTAGTGGGATTAGCTACCAATCAACCTTTTAATTTCTCATTTATGATTCTTGATGGTATGCTCTATAATATCAAACATGGTTCACCATTTTTGATGTACCCCAGATTTGTTCAATTTTTCTTGAATAAACAGCTTGAGGATCTTCCTAAACCTCCAAGCTTTTTACCTACAGTCTTACTTCCTTCAAAGGTGTTTACCTTCATGGCTAAAAAGAGTGCCAAGTTTTCTGGGCGAGATACACCTTTGACTGCTCATATCTTGGAAGTAGCACAAGCTGTTAGAGAAGCTGATTCAACAAATGATACTGAGCATTCAGATTCAGAAAATACTCAATCACAAGCTCATGAATCTTCTCAACATACTGCTTCAAGAGAAGGTACTGCTTCTTTGCAAGGTACTGCGCATGATGATTCAGAGCAAGGTGTGAATCAACCAATATCTCCCAATGATTATACTTCCACAGATGGGTCTCAAACATCTGGAAGAGATGAGGGAGAAATGGATAATTATGCTTTGACAAGGGAATTGCGAAGGCTGAAGAATGAGAATGCTACTCAAGCTGCACAGATATTGAAGTTGAAAGCTAAATTCAAGAGATTGCATAGATCTGTTTGGCCACTCGTTAAACATCATCGGTTATGGGTGAAGCAACAAAAAAAGAGTGGTCAGCAAACTAAGAAGGTCTCTAAGTCTAAGAGAAAGAAACTCAAAAAGCAATCTTCATTCACATTGGGGAGGAATTTGGATAATGAGAATCTGAATGAAGATGCTGTACCTCATGAAGATCAAAATGAAGAAGCTCATACGATGCATTATGAGGATACACCACTCTTTGAAAACATTGCTCATCAAGATACTGTTGAAAGAAAAAGTGATGAAACTGAGCAAGTTATTCTTGAAGATGAGAATGTTGCTATTGATGTTAAGAGTGGAGATACAGAAGAAATAGATTTGGAAGGTACTGATGCTCAAAGTACTGGTGTTCAAGGTACTGTTTCTCAAGGTACTGCTAGGCAATATCTTATTACACCAAGAACTTTGGATTTTGATGAAGAAGTTGGTCCTTCAAATCCGATTCAGCAAGAAGAGATTAGGGAACATAATGCTAGTGATGATGAGACCATTGCTAATATTATTCTTAACATCTCAAGACCAAGAGGTATTAGTATTCCTGGAGTTGAACAACCTCAAGTCTTACAATCTTCTTCTCAACCTACTGAACAGTTGGATCCAAAAGATAAAGGAAAAGGAATCATGATAGAATCCAAGAAGAAGAAGAAGAAGTACACTTTAGCAGAGTTAAAAGCTATTGAGGAAGCTAAAAATGAAGAAGCTGCTAGAAAGATACAGGCAGAATTGGATGCTAAATTTGATCAACCAAGAAGGCCACAAACTATTGCTCAACAAAGAAATGCCATGATGAGTTTTCTGAAGGGTCAAGGATATAAAGGTTTACAGAAGTTAAAATATCCAAAGATGAAAAGCCTATATGATGTTGTTCAAGAGTCTATTCAAAGAAATCTTGATAGTTTTATTCCTATGAACTCTGAAAAGGAAAAGCAGATTATGGATGCAAGAAAAGATAAAGCTGCCAAAAGAAGTTCAAAGAGAAAGAGAACAACTAATAATGAACAGCCATCAAAGAAGTTCAAGTTGAGAACATATAATGTTGATAAGCTGAGAAATTATTTAAGAGTTGTTGATTTTGAGCATTCACTGCCATCAGAAGTTTTTGAGACAAAGTCTATGATTTCTACATTTTCTGTTGTAGAATCATCAGAAGGAGATTATCTTATCTTTCATATAGTATATTGAAGTTTTAGAGCATTCAACTTGTTATGGGAAATATTGCACATGATAGACAGACAAGATTTATATCATTTGTATCAACAAGTGCAAGATTATTTTGAGCATATTCCGCCAAGAGGAGTGGGCTTAGTCTTGTTGGGTGATCTTACAACTATCTGGGAAACAAATGAAACAAGTAATGACACTCTCTGGGATACTCAAGAAGATTGGGAAATCACAAGATGGAGATTTAATGAATCATCGGGTGTGCATTCACTTGAGTTAGAAGTTGGTACCATGATTCACATGCTAGCAGAATGGAGATATCCTCTTACAAGAGATCTCATGATTAGGATGCTAGATCATGGTATGGAAGTTGAAGATGAGAATGAAACAGCACTTATGGTGATTGAATTGTTTAACAAATGGACAACTTCAGATGATGATGATGCATGATTACTGGTATGGTTTTTGTTATATAAATCTTTTTGAAGAATAAGTGCTTTATTCAAAGTACTGCTAGACAAACAGTACTTTATCAAAGTACTGTTTGCAGCACAAAACCAGTAAAATCTTTTGTTAAAAAAAATTTGAAAATAACAGCAACAAATTGTTTTGAGAGTAACACATGGTGCAACAAATGTTAATCAACTCACCATGTTTAATAAACAAGAAAGAGTTTGATTCATCATGAGGGTACGGCTCTGTTGTGATTATCAAATCAGTTTATAGTTGACAATTTACTAAAAATTGTATGGCTTGTGGTAAAGGCTGTGGAAAATCCATTTGTATGGTAATTAGTTCACCATGGTATTGATTGTACTAAAAGAACTAACTAGTCCAAAAGCAAACGACTCTTGGTAAAGACTTAACAAATCCGTTGATAGTTGATGATTTGCTAAAAATCATATGGTTATCAATGTACCATGCTTTTTTTAACCTAAACATTGGCAACTCCAGAGTTAATGGCTTTGGTAAGGAGACATCAAATCCATTAATTTTCAATGATTCACCTCTCACAGGAGTTAACACACCTAGAAGTGATGAGAATAGTATGAAACTTTATGATCTGATGTACATTTTGTCATTTGTTGCTGAGTAGCTGGAAAAATATTAGTTGTTGTGAAGATATCATCCGTTGCTGATAAAGATTACTTTGATGATGACAATCAACACACATTGAGCACAAGACAGACAGAAGATAAAGATACATTCTTTCCTTGAAGACAAAGATGTTGAAGTTAAAGAATTGCAAAAGAACTTGAAATCAAGCAAGTAGAATTCAAGTTAGGGGAGGATTGGTGGGATATAAAGTCTAAGTACTGCTGAAGATCAAAGTACTGCTTGTGTAGAAAAGTCAAAGTACTGCTCGTGTGCAGAAAGTCAAAGTGCTGCTATTGTTAAAGGACTAATATGCAAATCGTTAACGGACTGTTATGTAAAGTTATGATTATTAGATTAGAATATTCTAGAATTAGTTTACTTATCGTACAAGAATTGCAAACCTACTAGGGTTTTCTTTAAGTCTATAAAGGACCCTTAGGATGGTATTAGAGATAAATAGATGCACGTACGATATTAGAGAGTTATTTAGCGATTAGGGTTGTTAGTGAATCTGTATAATAAGCAGGTTCAAAGTTTGGTTTTAATATAATCGTTGAAGTTTTGTTATTCTTCTTAGCTTTGTTAAAGTAGATTCCGTATACTTAACAGAGTTATATCAGTATTTCATCATTAGTGGTTTTGGAGTTATTCAATATTACTAAACCCTTACAAGCTACATAGTTAGTTTGGTCAGAGTATACATCGATCCAACAATGATCTTAGCGCAATAACCCTCTCTCCTCAGTATTGTACTGATCATACAATACTGACACAAACTGTTTAAATACGGTTTCTACCTACTAAACTTGTATTCACACTATTTTTTTTTAACTAAAATCTATGAATATCACTCAACCTTTGGGTTGACTCTTTAAGCATGTATCTTAGGTAACTGAACATCTTATGGCATGGAGTGGCACTGGACTTGGAGGACTTTCGAACCGGTTATCATTCAAACATAACATTTCACATAGACTGGGACCTCTCCCTTAGTAAAAGTATAACTTTTACTGTAAAAACTCTGATATTTTAATGAATGATAACTCATTTTCTAAAAACGTCTCTTTTCAAGTCGTTTTCTATTACTATGAGTGTTATACCATGAAGTAATACCCCAGACTTAATATCCGCTGCGGTCTGTGAAAATGAGGGTGTTACACACCGTTTACAAGATCATCGCCAATTCTTATCTTTATTCCCTTCCATCCATTCCACCGTCGACGAACATCTTCTTCCACAAACAATCAATGGCTAATCGTGAAACCTGTAGTAAGCATAACATGATCGCTAATTTGGAAAAGACGCCGTCGAATATCGCTTTTCATGCTATTATTGACTTCTTAACTGGGTCGTCAATTAATTATGCTCTTCTGGTCAATCCTGATATTATTGGACCATGGATTCAACAATTTTGGGCTACTGCTACATCTGGTTTGCAAGATGATGAATCTTTTATTCAAGCTGTGGTTGCTGGATGGCCAATTCGAATCACTGAGGCTACAATAAGGGAAGACTTATTGTTTCATGATGAAGAAGGTACTGTTCGCTTTGATAGCCAAATACTGTGGGATACACTCAGAGATATAGGGTATGAAGGTGATCTTACTAAAACTACTTTTCAGAAGCAATTATTTAGTCCTCATTGGAAATATCTTATTCATGTTTTACTTCACTGCTTCAGTTCCAAAAGTACTTCATGGGATCAGTTTGGTACAAACATAGCTTCTGCATTAGTGGGATTAGCTACCAATCAACCTTTTAATTTCTCATTTATGATTCTTGATGGTATGCTCCATAATATCAAACATGGTTCACCATTTTTGATGTACCCCAGATTTGTTCAATTGTTCTTGAATAAACAGCTTGAGGATCTTCCTAAACCTCCAAGCTTTTTACCTACTATCTTACTTCCTTCAAAGGTGTTTACCTTCATGGCTAAAAAGAGTGCCAAGTTTTCTGGGCGAAATACACCTTTGACTGCTCATATCTTGGAAGTAGCACAAGCTGTTAGAGAAGCTGATTCAACTAATGATACTGAGCATTCAGATTCAAAAAATACTCAATCACAAGCTCATGAATCTTCTCAACATACTGTTTCAAGAGAAGGTACTGCTTCTTTGCAAGGTACTGCGCATGATGATTCAGAGCAAGGTGTGAATCAACCAATATCTCCCAATGATTATACTTCCACAGATGGGTCTCAAACATCTGGAGGAGATGAGGGAGAAAAGGATAATTATGCTTTGACAAGGGAATTGTGAAGGCTGAAGAAGGAGAATGCTACTCAAGCTGCACAGATATTGAAGTTGAAAGCTAAATTCAAGAGATTGCATAGATCTGTTTGGCCACTCGTTAAACATCATCGGTTATGGGTGAAGCAACAAAAAAAGAGTGGTCAGCAAACTAAGAAGGTCTCTAAGTCTAAGAGAAAGAAACTCAAAAAGCAATCTTCATTCACATTGGGGAGGAATTTAGATAATGAGAATCTGAATGAAGATGCTGAACCTCATGAAGATCAAAATGAAGAAGCTCATACGATACATTATGAGGATACACCACTCTTTGAAAACATTGCTCATCAAGATACTGTTGAAAGAAAAAGTGATGAAACTGAGCAAGTTATTCTTGAAGATGAGAATGTTGCTATTGATGTTAAGAGTGGAGATACAGAAGAAATAGATTTGGAAGGTACTGATGCTCAAAGTACTGGTGTTCAAGGTACTGTTTCTCAAGGTACTGCTAGGCAATATCTTATTACACTAAGAACTTTGGATTTTGATGAAGAAGTTGGTCCTTCAAATCCGATTTAGCAAGAAGAGATTAGGGAACATAGTGCTAGTGATGATGAGACCATTGCTAATATTATTCTTAACATCTCAAGACCAAGAGGTATTAGTATTCCTGGAGTTGAACAACCTCAAGTCTTACAATCTTCTTCTCAACCTACTGAACAGTTGGATCCAAAAGATAAAGGAAAAGGAATCATGATAGAATCCAAGAAAAAGAAGAAGAAGTACACTTTAGCAGAGTTAAAGCTATTGAGGAAGCTAAAAATGAAGAAGCTGCTAGAAAGATACAGGCAGAATTGGATGCTAAATTTGATCAACCAAGAAGGCCACAAACTATTGCTCAACAAAGAAATGCCATGATGAGTTTTCTGAAGGGTCAAGGATATAAAGGTTTACAGAAGTTAAGATATCCAGAGATGAAAAGCCTATATGATGTTGTTCAAGAGTCTATTCAAAGAAATCTTGATAGTTTTATTCCTATGAACTCTGAAAAGGAAAAGCAGATTATGGATGCAAGAAAAGATAAAGCTGCCAAAAGAAGTTCAAAGAGAAAGAGAACAACTAATGATGAACAGCCATCAAAGAAGTTCAAGTTGAGAACAGATACAGTTGATGAGCTGAGAAATTATTTAAGAGTTGTTGATTTTGAGCATTCACTGCCATCAGAAGTTTTTGAGACAAAGTCTATGATTTCTACATTTTCTGTTGTAGAATCATCAGAAGGAGATTATCTTATCTTTCATAGAGTAGATGGAAGTTTTAGAGCATTCAACTTGTTGTGGGAAATATTGCACATGATAGACAGACAAGATTTATATCATTTGTATCAACAAGTGCAAGATTATTTTGAGCATATTTCGCCAAGAGGAGTGGGCTTAGTCTTGTTGGGTGATCTTACAACTATCTGGGAAACAAAGGAAACAAGTAATGACACTCTCTGGGATACTCAAGAAGATTGAGAAATCACAAGATGGAGATTTAATGAATCATCAGGAGTGCATTCACTTGAGTTAGAAGATGGTACCATGATTCACATGCTAGCAGAATGGAGATATCCTCTTACAAGAGATCTCATGATTAGGATGCTAGATCATGGTATGGAAGTTGAAGATGAGAATGAAACAGCACTTATGGTGATTGAATTGTTTATCAAATGCACAACTTCAGATGATGATGATGCATGATTACTGGTATGGTTTTTGTTATATAAATATTTTTGAAGAATAAGTGCTTTATTCAAAGTAATGCTAGACAAACAATACTTTATCAAAGTACTGTTTGCAGCACAAAACCAGTAAAATCTTTTGTTAAAAAAAATTTGAAAATAACAGCAACAAATTGTTTTGAGAGTAACACATGGTGTTAGTACTTGTACTACACAACAAATGTTAATCAAATCACCATGTTTAATAAACAAGAAAGAGATTGATTCATCATGAGGGTACGGCTCTGATGTGATTATCAAATCCGTTTATAGTTGACAATTTACTACAAATTGTATGGTTAGTGGTAAAGGCTGTGGAAAATCCATTTGTATGGTAATTAGTTCACCATGGTATTGATTGTACTAAAAGAACTAACTAGTCCAAAAGCAAACGGCTCTTGGTAAAGACTTAACAAATCCGTTGATAGCTGATGATTTGCTAAAAATCATATGGTTATCAATGTACCATAGTTTTTTAACCTAAACATTGGCAACTCCAGAGTTAATGGCTTTGGTAAGGAGACATCAAATCCATTAATTTTCAATAATTCACCTCTCACAGGAGTTAACACACCTAGAAGTGATGAGAATAGTATGAAACTTTATGATCTGATGTACATTTTGTCATTTGTTGCTGAGTAGCTGAAAATATTAGTTGCTGTGAAGATATCATCCGTTGCTGATAAAGATTACTTTGATGATGACAATCAACACACATTGAGCACAAGACAGACAGAAGATAAAGATACATTCTTTCCTTGAAGACAAAGATGTTGAAGTTAAAGAATTGCAAAGGAACTTGAAATCAAGCAAGTAGAATTCAAGTTAGGGGAGGATTGTTGAGATATAAAGTCTAAGTACTTCTGAAGATCAAAGTACTGCTTGTGTAGAAAAGTCAAAGTACTGCTCGTGTGAAGAAAGTCAAATTGCTGCTATTGTTAAAGGACTAATATGCAAATCGTTAAAGGACTGTTATGTAAAGTTATGATTATTAGATTAGAATATTCAAGAATTAGTTTACTTATCGTACAAGAATTGCAAACCTACTAGGGTTTTCTTTAAGTCTATAAAAGGACCCTTAGGATGGTATTAGAGATAAATAGATGCATGTACGATATTAGAGAGTTATTTAGCGATTAGGGTTGTTAGTGAATCTGTATAATAAGTAGGTTCAAAGTTTGGTTTTAATATAATCGTTGAAGTTTTGTTATTCTTCTTAGCTTTGTTAAAGTAGATTCCGCATACTTAACAAAGTTATATCAGTGTTTCATCATTAGTGGTTTTGGAGTTATTCAATATTACTAAACCCTTACAAGCTACATAGTTAGTTTGGTCAGAGTATACATCGATCCAACAATGATCTTAGTGCAATAACCCTCTCTCCTCAGTATTGTACTGTTCATACAATACTGACACAAACTGTTTAAATACGGTTTCTACCTACTAAACTCGTATTCACACTATTTTTAACTAAAATCTATGAATATCACTCAACCTTTGGGTTGACTCTTTAAGCATGTATCTTAGGTAACTGAACATCTTATGGCATGGAGTGGCACTGGACTTGGAGGACTTTCGAACCGGTTATCATTCAAACATAACATTTCACATAGACTAGGACCTCTCCCTTAGTAAAAGTATAACTTTTACTGTAAAAACTCTGATATTTTAATGAATGATAACTCATTTTCTAAAAACGTCTCTTTTCAAGTCGTTTTCTATTACTATGACTGTTATACCATGAAGTAATACCCCAGACTTAACATCCGCTGTTGTCTGTGAAAATGGGGGTGGTACACACCGTTTACAAGATCATCGCCAATTCTAAACTTCCGTACTCATGCGAAGTAAAATATGAAAAGCAAATAATATTACAATCTTACATATTTGCAAGTTAATAAAGGGTGACATCATCAAGTGGTCTGGGTATTTTTCTTAGCCATTTACAATTAAAACTTAAGTAATTTGAAACGCTCCACATCTAAAATATTTAACTTATATGTATTTGGATGAGCTAGGAAATTTAACTTTGGGTGGGCCCAAAACTACTAAATGGATTTAAGACATTACAATATACTAGAAGGGTATTATGAATAATTAATATTTGTGTCTATCCATATTTTAATCCATTAGTTTTACATCCAAATGCTTATCACTTGGTGATTAAGAGATAAGAATGAGTAGTAGGTGATTACCTTGATTTGTGGGTAATTAATATTTACCTTTTATTAGCCTTGTAAGAACCCTATAAATAGAGGTTCGTTTTATAGGTTGTGATCATCAATAAAAATGCATTCCACAATCTCTCTATTCTTCTAGCTTATACTTCTTGTCGATTATCATTATTTCGTAACACGTTATCAGCATGATAGTCTCATAGTGTGCAATCTTTGATTAATCGGTATGTCTTAGATGTCTATTTATTTAATAATACGGTGTGAATATTTTATTAACTTTATAGAGACTGCATGTTACTATGTTTCATGAAATAGCTTATAAGTGATAATCGGTACGAAGCACGGTGTATTAAAAAAAATGACGTGATTTCTTTTGTTTCATGTAATATGTTTTTGTGGTGCAATTCTAATTTTACATGTATGTTTGCATTAGTATTGCATTAATATGGCTATTATGTCTTTTGTGTAATATGATTTTGTTCTTGTCTGTGTGTACTAAATACATTATTCATCACTGGTGGAACTTTTAGTTATATGTGTTTATTATGTCCGCATTGTAAATGTACTATTAGCGTGTCCTTTTGTATATGCATGTTGTAATATTTGTGTAATATATGTATTTAACTGACTCACTAATTAATTAAAGCACGTCGTCTCTATGTTTATTGAATAAAAGAAATTGTGATACAAAAGAGTTGGCTTTAGTATCATGTGATACAAATGTGACTTATAATATTATTTCATGTTTTGTGTATTTGTGTAGTCTGTACATTTGTATTATGCACACCAATTTTCAGGGGCGGAGCTAAGTGTGGGCTACCTGTGGCACGTGCCACATATGATCATGGTCGACATAGTGTGATTTTAAGTGAGTTTTTGTGGTTTTCTGAATGTGCTACACCTATTTTGGGAAAAAGATTGTGTTTCGGTTTGGTTTTTGAAGAAGATGAGTAAATTTTGAAAAAATATTAAGATGTAAAAGTGGAGAAGATAATGAATAATAATTGTTTTGTCATTTTTCAGTATTTTAGAGTGTTACATGTGTACTTGTTTTGTTTTTTAGTAGTATGTCTCTTATTTGTCATTTATTTATTTATTTATTTTACTGTATAGGCCATAGGGAATACTTTAAGTTTGTTAATATGAACTAAAGAAAAGAACATTATATTGTTAGAAATTGCATATCATTTGATTCGGTAAAAAGTGTACACGAGTAGTTATAGTATATGTTAAATCTCTAACTTTGTCTATGACTAATTTATTTTACTTTCATATTACGTTGAAAATTCCGGATCCGTGAATTGAGACCATAAAAAGATAGTTCTACCCGAAAAATCGAACACTAAGAATCACTCGCAAAGCGTAGCGAGCCAAAAATGTGCCACACACGATTTGAAATCCTAGATCCGCCACTGCCAATTTTATCATTATGTTTGTAATGCATGTTTAATTTCATAATGTTTGTGTGCTAGTTAGCATCTTACGTAATTGTATCTGTTGTATAAGTCATTATTAGCCTTAATAGTCATTGTATCTGTTTGTGTGCTAGTTTTGCTTATAACTGTTGTTTTGCTCGTAATAATTATCGTGTATAATCTAATAATCCTATAGTACTTGTTGTGCCTTGTATACTACTCCCTCCGTCCTAAAATTATTGTCCAGTTTGAATTTTCAAAATCAAACTGGTTCAACTTTGACCATAAATATATTTTTTTATTATATAATACTTGATGAAAAAATATACCATTTAAAAGTACACTTAAAATCAAATCCATTTATATATTTTGCATCAATATTATATAACACCCACAAAAATATTTAAGGTCAAAGTTGAAGAAGAAAGACTAAAAAAGTTAATAGTGGACAATAAATTTGAGACGGATGGAGTAAACTATTATATTCAAAATTCATTTGTCATGTTTATGCTGTGATATACTTATTTTTTTTATGCTGCCTAGAGTTATATATGTTTTCGTATGATGATTAATGATGACTTATTTGTAAATTGCGTAAATGATTAACTTACATATATTTGATGATATAACTAGCTATGTCGAATCTTGCGAAACTTGAATTTTTGACTTTGGACATAAGTGGACAAAACTATTTGTCTTGGGTTTTGGATGCCGAGATGAACCTTGCTGCTAATGGTCTTGGTGATACAATCCAAGCTGGAAAGACAACAACTGTTGAACAAAAGGCAAAGGCAATGATATTCTTGCGCCATCACCTCCATGAGAATTTAAAATATGAATCTCTCACTGTTAAGGACCCACTTGTCCTTTGGAATCATATGAAGACAGATATGAACATAAAAAAACAGTGATTTTACCAAGGGCCCGCTATGGCTGGGTTCATTTGAGGTTTCAGGATTTTAAAACAGTGAGTGAATATAATTCTGCTATGTTTAAATTACCTCACAATTCACTTTGTGTGGAGAAAAAATCAATGATGAAGAAATGCTTGAAGAAACATTCTCAACATTTCATGCCTCTAATTTATTATTGCAACAACAATACCGCGAAAGAGGCTTTAAAAAGTATTGTGATTTGATCTCATGTTTACTTGTCGCGGAACGAAACAATGAATTATTGATGAAAAACCATGAGTCACGTCCAACTGGATCCGCTCCACTTTCGGAAGCAAATATGGTAAATGGAGGTCGCGGTCGTGGATCTGACCGTGGACGGGGACGTGGCCATGGACACGGCCGTAGTTGTGGACGTGGCCAAGGTCGTGGTTTTGGTCGAGGTAATTATCATGGTTTTCAGTTCGGAAATGCAAGTGGTCACAAAAAAGTGGCAAGATAAAGGTAAGATGATAAAAAATGATGGAAGTGAAAAAAATGAAAGGTGCAACAGAAAGTGTATGTTATCGTTGTGGTGGTACTAATCATTAGACCCGTGCATGTCGCACACCCAAACATTTGGTGGAACTCTACAAACAATCCCAAAAGAACAAAGGAAAAGAGGTCGAAGTTAACTTTGCATATGATGAAGGGAAAATTGATAGCCTTGATATCGATAGCCTCGGTATTGACAACCTTGGTGTTCCAGAAGACCCAAATGATAACACTCATTTGGATGTCGGTGATTTCCTCATAAATGAGTAATCCATAAGCAAAGTGTCAATAAAGCCAAGAATAACACATCTTCATGTCGATGATGATCTTGTTTTGTTTTGTTTATTTTCTTTCAAGTTTACCTATGTTGTCCTATGAGACGTACTTTATTTATAATTATTCACTTGGCTTAATAAAACATGTTATTTCCTTTTAATTAATTCGTTAAACATTCTGCTTATAATATGTGTTTTATTTTGAAGAATATGGATCGTGTAGCACAACTTATTATTGATGATGAAGACATATGTCTAGTGGATAGTGCAACCACACACACGATACTCAAAAAGGAAAAATATTTCTCACACTTAAACATATAAGTATCAAATGTGAGTACTATTTCGGTTAGTGCAAAGCTAATAAAAAGTTACGGAAAAGCACATATATTATTACCCGAAGGTACAATGTTTAAAATTGACAATGCACTATTTTCCCCCAAGTCTCAAAGGAATTTATTAAGTTTTAAAGATATTCGTCAAAATAGATATCATATTGAGACTACAAATGAAAGACATGACGAGTACCTTCATATTACAAATATCATTTTGGGTAAAAAGAAAGTGTTAGAAAAATTACCCGCATTTTCATCCGGGTTGTATTACACTAAGATTAATATTGCTGAAACAAATGTGGTCATAAATAAAAAACTTATTGACCGAGAAAAATTTATCATTTGGCATGATTGGCTAGGCCATCCCGGATCATTAATGATGCGAAAGATAATAGAAAATTCAAAAGGACACCCATTAAAGGACCATAAGGTTCTTGAAACCAAAAATTTTACATGTGTTGCCTGCTCAAAAGGAAAATTAATCACACGCCCATCATCAGCTAAGATAGGGAATGAATCCAAGGGATATATGTGGGCCTATACATCCACCTTGTGGACCATTTAGGTATTTTATGGTTTTAATCGATGCGTCAACTCGATGGTCACATGTGTGCTTATTGTCAAGTCGCAATATGGCGTTTGCGAGAATACTTGCTCAATTAGTAAGACTAAGAGCACATTTTCCAGATTATCTTATAAAAACAATACGTTTGGACAATACTGGTGAGTTTACATCCCAAACATTTAATGACTATTGTATGTCTATTGGAATAAATGTAGAACATTCAGTACCTCATGTTCATACACAAAATGGGCTCGCTGAGTTTTTTATCAAGTGGATTCAGATGATTGCAAAGCCCATGATTATGTAAGCGAAACTACCAGTTTCTGCTTGGGGCCACGCTATTCTACATGCAGCAACACTAATTCGTATCAGGCCAATGAGTCACCATACTTACTCCCCATTACAGTTGGTTTTTGGTCAGGAACCAAATATTTCCCATTTAAGAATTTTCGGTTGTGCAGTATATGTCCCAATTGCTCCACCACAACGCACAAAGATGGGACCCCAAAGGAGAATGGGAATATATGTTGGGTATGATTAACCATCTATAATTAGATATTTAGAGCCATCAACGGGGGTTTTATTTACGGCTCGATTTGCTGATTGTCATTTCGATGAGTCAGTATTCCCAACATTAGGGGGAGAAAAGAAACAGTTGGAAAGTGAAATAAGTTGGAAAGAATTATCATTATCTCATCTTGATCCTCGAACAAAAGAATGTGAACAAGAAGTTCAAAAGATAATTCATTTATAAGGGTTAGCAAATCAATTACCAGACGCGTTTACTGACCTTAAAAGAGTGACCAAGTCACATATACCAGCTGTTAATGCTCTTGTTAAAATTGATGCTCCCAAAGAACATTCAGAAATTGCTAATGAGTCTAAGGCACGCCTAAAGCGTGGTAGACCAGTCGGTTCCAAAGATAAAAATCCACGAAAGAAAAAGGGAGCTTATAATCAAGATGGTCAAGTCGAGGTTAAAGAAACACCAGAAGGGTCCTCAATAAGGACATTAGACATGACGGTTCAAGATGAACCTCGGGTACCCGAAAATGAAGAGATCTCAATAAATTATATCATGTCTAGAAAGGTATGGAACCGAAATGAAATCGACGTCGAGGATACTTTTGCATATAACGTAGCGGAAGTTATGGAAAATGTTGAGGATCAAGAACCAAAGTCAGTTCTGGAATGCAAAAATAGAAATGATTGGCCAAAATGGAAAGACGCAATTGAGGCAGAATTAAAATCTCTTGAAAAACGAGAAGTTTTCAGATCGGTAGTCCGTACACCTGAAGGTGTAAAACCCGTTGGGTATAAATGGGTCTTCGTGCGAAAACGAAATGAAAAAAATGAAATTACGCGTTACAAAGCGCGCTTGGTGGCACAAGGATTTTCACAAAGACCGGGTATAGATTATGAAGAAGCATATTCTCCTGTGATGGATGCAACTACTTTTCGTTATCTAATTAGTCTGGTAATACAAGAAGTACTCGATTTGCGTCTAATGGATGTTGTGACAGCTTATTTATATGGCTCACTTGATACAGAAATCTTCATGAAGCTTCCAAATGGGTTTAAGCTGCCTGAATCAGGTAAAACAAGTCCTCGAGAACAATATGCAGTCAAACTGAATAAATCTTTGTATGGATTGAAGTAGTCTGGGCGAATGTGGTACAATTGCCTTAGTGAATATTTATTAAAGGAAGGATATAGAAATGATTCTATTTGCCCATGTATTTTTATAAAAAGGTCTGGATCTGAATATGTCATAATTGCTGTATATGTTGATGATCTGAATATCATTGGAACTCCAGGGGAGCTTCCAAAGGCAGTAGAATGCCTCAAGAAAGAATTTGAAATGAAAGATCTTGGGAAAACAAAGTTTTGTCTTGGATTACAAATTGAACATCTAAAGAATGGAATCCTTGTCCACCAAAATGCATACACAGATAAGTTGCTAAAAAAGATTTTATATGGAAAAATCCCATCCATTGAGCACCCCAATGGTTGTAAGGACCTTAGATGTTGAAAAGGACCCTTTTCGACCTCCAAGTGACGACGAGGAAATTCTTGGTCCCGAAGTACCTTATTTAAGTGCCATTAGGGCATTGTTATTTCTTGCGAGTCATACACGACCCGATATATCATTTTCACTAAACCTATTGGCAAGATATAGCTCGTGTCCAACAAGGAGACATTGGAATGGGGTGAAACAAATATTTCGCTACCTTCAAGGTACAAAAGATATGGGATTATATTATACCAACTCATCCGAAAGAAATCTAGTTGGTTTTGCAGATGCAGGTTATTTGTCTGATCACCATATCGGTCGGTCCCAAACTGGATATGTTTTCACAAGTTCCAGTACT
>LBNU01006786.1:0-22579 GCA_014162995.1 Artemisia annua | reverse complement strand
TTTTTTTTTTTTTTTTTTTTTTTTTTTTTTTTTTTTTTTTTTTTTTTATTATAACCATCACTTTTATTGACAATAAATAGGATTTTACAAGAAATTAGTGGGCAACTGGGCCCCCACACCTCTAGCAATAGCGAAACCAATCCTATTAAAAATATGAACGGCACCCCGCGCTCCAATGTCTTGAGTCGTAGAGAAACATCGAATGCGCTTTAGAAGAGTTACTGCGTCTTTCTCAAGTTCTCCAAAAGAGGAGAAAGAGAAGGGGAGGAACCCATATCCGATATCCACACATTTGGCCTCATACTTGACACGTTTACGTTGTGCAGCTTCAATAACCGCACGACCTGGCATAAAATCAATCATACCAGATTGCGTCAAGGGTGACGACCCCGTAAGATCAACACAAACATCAAGCCCACCATCCCAAGAGTAAAGTAATATATCAGCTGGGCGTAAAGATCTATCCCTATCATCATAAAGCCCAATATCCACCTCCTTACGAGCTGAAATTCCGGACCGAGAGCATATATCAACAAGAACATCACGCACAATATTATGCCGATGTTTAATGCCAACAATACCCGCACAAGAAACCGCGTGATCCCCATAAATATCTCCAGTAAAAACACGAGAACAAGCTGAACATGGTACCTGAACAGTGAAAAGAGGAACACCCAGCCGATAACACAACACACAACGGTATGTCCGGGCATTCATAGTTTGACCCAATCCAGATATAGGAGCCACCCTGAGCCAATCTGAAGTATGATCCTCCTTTAGAGAGCTCCATAACGCCATTTGTCGAGGGGAAAGATGGAATGTAGATTCAACAGTTTGGGTAACCCGATCGAAATATATATCTGCCAATTTCTTCATGAGTTTGGGGGCAGCGACCTCGCTTGGGTTACTCAAAAGGTCAATATCCATATCCATATTAAAAGTACATAAAGCATCATCAAAAGCGGGACCAGCAGTTGCAATACCAGAACTATGGAGAAGCTTAGTCTATAAGCTAGCAGATTGAAGTCTAGAAGCAAGGAAAGCATAGTTCAAGACATCACCTGCAGAATATACACCAAGCCCCCCAAAAGCAAAGGGTAGGTTGGCAAGTCTCCATTGCCAATCACCAAACCCAGGTCCAGACGCAGTAACAATACGCTCCAAAGAAGAACGAAGTGCAGCATCAAAAGAAACCTGAGCACACGCAAAGACCCGAGGAGAACATGTGCGCATAGAGAAATACAACTTGGAAATACCAGCACATGCACGCAGTAGCAACAACTCACATTGAGGATCATTAAGCTTAGCAACAGCATCCATAAGCTCAATAGTTTTAGCAACCCTTTTCATAACAAGCTTACTACTAAACTCAAAGTCCCCACTGGCAGGCCCACCCAATAATTTAACACCGTGCGAAGGTCGAGAAATATTAGGGGGAAAAACACCAACATACCTGCTCCTGGGGTCTTCTTTTGGCCAAAAAACCTCAGTTTTATCAACATTGAGGTGTAAGCCACAACTAAGTCCATCCATCATAATCAACTCTAAAACCTTCCCCACAACCAAAGTATCACCAATAATAGTGCCATCATCCAGATACCAAGCTTGAAGAGAAAGGGTAAAGGAGTCTCTAATCTTACATACCAAGGGATGTAACACTAAAGCAAAAAGAAGAGGCCCGAGTGGATCACCCTGTTGCACCCCTTGGTGCGACCATAAAGTATGCTCACCATAATATAATCTGGCAGGACTGGAATAGCAGAATTCCACCCAACGTGAAATAGCCGGAACCCGAAGGCGAACTTCACGTAACATAACCGCACGATCTATCATATTGAAGGCGTTTTGGAAGTCCACCAACAACNATAGCAGAATTCCACCCAACGTGAAATAGCCGGAACCCGAAGGCGAACTTCACGTAACATAACCGCACGATCTACCATATTGAAGGCATTTTGGAAGTCCACCAACAACATCGAAAGACCCACATCACCTCCACGGTCTTCAATCAACCGATTCACAGCATGAAGAATTGCCTCCCCTCCTCCCGATACCCCCACACCAAACTGAAACCCCTCAAAATAACTATCCAAAGAATGACCAATCATAGAAGCACAAACCTTGGAGACTAATCGCCTCCAAACAGTCCCAACAGCAATAGGACGGATCCCCCCTCCTGGTTTAACCAAAGGCGTGAGAGGAGCACTAGCAACATACTCACCCAATACCCTTGGGCATTTACCTTCAAGAAAAAGGTTCACTACCTGGGTGATAGAAGCGACTAACTCATCAGAAATAGCAACAGCATCACCATTTAAACAATCCAAAAGGTGTTGGGCACGCAAACCATCCCGTCCACAAGACGTACCACGAGGGAAACTCTTAATCATATCAAGAACCATAGCAGGAGATGCAGAAAGGTGATGATGATCAATAGGTACATCTGGCAAAAGGGGAGCAGATTGAAAAGGGTGTATAGCTTTTAAATCGTCAAGAGTAGTACCATCATAAGTCGCAATACCCGAAGAAGAAAGAACTCTGACAGCAGTAGTATAATGGCCATCACAAATCTTTCTCTTACACTGCCTGATATTACGGTCACCCAAGTCCAAGTTTTCCTCCTCAATATTAGACCATGACGGGGGAGGTTCGGCTAAAACCTCACGCACAATATTAAAATTATTATTATTGTTATTATTATTATTATTATTATTATTATTATTATTATTATTATTATTATTATTATTATTATTATTATTATTATTATTATTATTATTATTATTATTATTATTATTATTATTATTATTTTAATATTATTATAATTATTAAATAATAATAATAATAATAATAATATTTTTTTAATATTAATATTATTATTTTTGGATATTACTATAATTATTAAATAATAATAATAATAATAATAATAATAATAATAATAATAATAATAATAATAATAATTTTAATATTAATATTTTTATTTTTGGATATTATTATTATTATTATTATTATTATTATTATTATTATTATTATTATTATTATTATTATTATTATTATTATTACTTAGTTTATCAATTTTAATTTAAAATATTTTAATATAATTTGTTTTTCGTCATTTATTTTCTTCAAACCAAACGCGCGTTAGTTTTTGCAAATTCCAATTCCTTGAGATTCCAATCCTTAACATTCCAATTCTTTAACATTCCAATTCCTTCACATTCCAATTCCATAGATAGATTCCAATTCCATCAAAAACATTCCGCGAACCAAACGGAGCCTAAGAATGATGTCAAAACTTCGTGCGTGCAGGGAGATATAAATTAGTATAAGTTAAATTTTAAGAGAAACACCCTCTTATCTTTTGCGGGGAAAAAAATTGCTTGGATTATTGGATTTGCTTATATTTACTGTTTATGCTTTTGCAATACTTAGAACTTGTTTAAAGATAGGTATTTGTGGAATATTACTATATTCAAACTAAACAATCTCTTATGTTTTAATGATGAAAAACATGTAACTTATAATATATAATGTAAGATGTGCTATTTACTCGTAATCACAAATCATCGAAGCATATATTCATCAACACCTCTTGACGTCTCGAATCCTCTCATGCTTCAACACAGGTTAGAATATGTTTTTATGGTACATTTTGATCAAAACATTTTAACAAAACATTAGGAATGCTTAAAATACGTTTTACGTAAACAAGTTTTATACATAAGTTTTCATTTGACGTATATCACTTAAGGTATGAATAATGAATTACTAAAACTTGGCTGATGATCAAAGAACATTTTCTCATGCATATTTCACCAAACATTTGCATCATTACATGAATTTTTATTTTTATTTATTATTTATTTTATTTTTTTAAACTTACAGTTCAGTTTACTTACATTTTATTATATACAAATCATTTTAATGCAAGTAAAAATGTTTTATTTTATAAATATAAGCTTCTAGATGAAATCTTATATTTTTGGAAGTGAATTTAATATAATCCTACAATAAGCTAATACTTAAGTGTCTTTGATAATAGAACAAAACTAATCACTTGGTTAATTACATGAGATATTCTATTTTTGGAAACAATCTTGGAAGATCAAAACAAATCTAGCAAATCTTATCATTTTAGTATTAAACTTGATTATCCTTAATATCTTATGTAAATCTTCCAAAAGATTACAGGTATCTTGGTAGGATTTGGATGATCTTAATTAGATTTGATTGCACACTTGAAGACTTGAAGTATCTTGTGTAAATCTTCCAAAAGATTACATGAATTTTGGTAGTTTGTTTAAATTCTTATAAAATATAAGGTTTTGCTAAACACAGCCCTATAGGTTTTGTTTAAGCATTTTAAATTTATAAAAATGACAATTAATAAACCCTTATATTTCATAATTATATACATTTAATCATTATAAAAATAGTAAGAGATTTTTTTTTGTGCAAAAGGTGAATTTATATTAAACTTCCAACCAATGTACAACATGAGGAATAACATATCTGATCTTAGGCAACCCCAAATCAGATACAAAACACAATACAGAAACAATATTGATAAAAGACATCCGATATCAAATACAACTATAAGGATATCTGATACAACTAATCTCTGATAGCTTCCAGACCAGAGCAAAACAACCACAACAAACACATTACTTTAATTAGCCATTCACAAATCTGAGTTCACCTTTTAAATGCACCATTTACCATCTAGCTACATTTTTATTACACCTTTTCACCAAGATCACTGAACCAACATCTATAGTGACCAAAGTGATTAGGTGAATGGCATCACTAGGCACCCATAACCCTTCCAATCAAGGGCTCTGCCAAACAAGCTATATTTCCATTTCTTAAAAATGGCTTCAGTTGTTTGGGAACACACTTGATGATGTATTGAGTAGACCAAGAAGGTTCACCTTGCACACCTCTCTATTCCACCCATCATACACCATCCACCTAGACCATTTACCCTTCACAATGGGGACTCTTCTTTATAGTACATTCATAATGATTAGGCCTCCTTCTTAGCCAAACATAACTGTCCAATTTCCTCCCAGGGCCAAATTGAACAATCATGAGGTTACCATAGGTACAACCATACCAGTTAGAACTCTAAGATACAATGTATCAAATCATTGTAATGGCCTTCATAAAAGATCAGTGGCAAAAATTTGCATATTACCACTGATATCCATGTAACAAAACACCCCTTTAAACTGCAGGGGCAATACAGTAAAGACATTCTCTGACCCATACACCTTTTTGCATTTTGCTTGATCAATTACGCATTCTTAGAAACCATATTAAGCTTTACTTCCCACTCTTTTTCAGTTTCACAAACAACCTTTGACCATTTCATCTTAAGGCTAGTCAACCTTATTTTCACAGTATCACACAACATCTTGAACAAGTCATCCACATTTATTTTCTCATCTCTGAACAACCTATTATTCCTTTGTTGCCACACAATATACACACTAGAAACCACACATTGCCTTTTAACAATACTGCCAATAGAATTGCCATTATAAAGATTTGTAAATTTTCTAAACACTCCTTCCCAATTAGTACTGGAATTTTGCATTTTGAGTTTCTACATAACTTTACTCCACATGCTACTTGTGAAAGGATAATTGAAAAACAAATGATTGTGAGAGTCCATATCATTATAGTATAGAAGACACACCATAAGGTCAAAATTTCCCCACATTCTCAACTTGTCTTGAGTAGGCAGTTTATTTTGAACAGCTAACCGTAAGACAAATGCATGCTTAGGTATATTTTGAGAAAACCATATCAGTTTACTCCAACTAGCTATACTCCCACCAATTTGTAAATCACTGTAAGCCTATTTAATTGAGAACTTTTTCAAAGATCCATCATTCCTTTTCCATACTAAACATCACTTTTACAAGGATAAAGATCAACCTGTTGTATTTGTGTAATCATAGTAAATTTGAGATACCATTCTTCAGGCCATTGTCCTGCTTCATTATCCACAAATTCTTTCACTATCATATTGGCTTTGTGTTGGTCCATGTAAATTGAGAAAATCTTGATAAACATAAATTAGAACTTCATTATGAATAATAAACAAAAGTTACAAGATTACTCAATTCCTACATGACTACATGATAACATCTTCAACTTCTTTACGGGGATAATTTCAGTATATTATCCCCGTTAGAATGACAATAAACTCTCATTGATCCAAGCTAAGCTTGAGATTCAATGAGAGGATGATCCTATCAACTAATACTAAGTATTATTGTTATTGTTTAGAATCCATAACTATCTCTATTACAAACATACATATATATCGCTACAAAATACAAAGTACAACATGTGATGGGTGAGTTGTCATCCACTCTTAGTGGTCCCCCTTCATCTTCCTCTTTTAGAAAAGCATCAACCATCCTTTTGGAATTGTCATAACTAGATTCCCACTTCTATGGCAATTCTTGTACTTTGCTTTGACTCCCTTTTGTACTTGCTGTCATAATGCCTTAGGGAGCATGAGACACCCTCAGGGAGCATGAGACAGCTTCAGGGAGTATGAGGCATCCTCAGGGAGCATGAGGCATCCTCAGGGAGTATGGGATAGCCTCAGGGAGTATGTTTGTTTAGAGATAGCCTTAGGGAGTCAGTGAGTTATTGTCATCACTCACTGACTCCATTACCTTCTTTTTTAGCCCAGGGATCATTCACTGAGTACCACCTCATTGAATGACGAGTCTTTCTTATTAGACTCAGTCCGAACATCCTGAAGGTAACTCACTAAGTGACTGTTCACTTAGTGACTTGTTCGATGTTTAAGGTTATACGACACTCACTGATTTTTTTTATCAGTGAGTAACTCAGTATTTATTTAGTGAGTTAGGCTATTTTATTTTCAAATCTTGTCAGGGCCAATTGGGTCAAATTTTTGACCCAACACTTTGAACCTAGCATCATAGAGATCCCGATAAGAGATATATTCATTTAAAGCACCCACATGAGACCAGGAATCAAACCACATAGATGTTCTTGCACCATCACCCAACTTGACAATCATATGATTTCTCACTTCTTGTCTAACTCTAAGAATGTTCCTCCAACCCCAGCTATCAGTACCATCCTCATTGATCTCCCACACACTTCTACCTTTAAGTTTGTATGTATTGATCCATTTTACCCATAGAGAATCCTTATCCATAACCACATGCCATAGTTGCTTAACAATCATTGCCTTATTCCAAACACACACAATTTTCAAACCAAGCCCTCCCTGAGACTTTGGTTTACATAAGTTCTTCCAAGCCACCCTAGCTCTGCCATTAGCTTTCTCACTTTGATTCCATAGAATTCCTTTTCAGAAGACTATTTATATGATGTTAACTATGGAATGTTTGTTGTTTATTAAAATGTTAATTAAATAATTATAGAATGCGTACATAAAACTCATAGGGTTATTTTTAGCAAAACCCTAAAATATATTGGCCTAAAAAAGTTCTTATTACTATGAAAATTCAAGAAGACTAATAACATCTTCTTTATGACAATGTACAAGGGATAAAATGGATAGAATAGAAATGTAATTACTGTACATAGGATAATGATCACTCTCATATAATGGATTAAACTAAGGTTATCAAAATCGCGATCCTGATCGTCGATCATACATATAAAAAACAAGCAGGATCGTAACAGGATCTTAATTTAATCAGGATCGGTCTAGGATTGTAGGATCGCATGCAGGATCGTAGGATCGTAAACGATCCGATCATAATACAAGCCCATGTTTTTATCTCAAGTGGAGCAAGGTCGGTGTAGGATCGTAGGATTGAACACAAGATCGTAGGATCGTAAACGGTCCGATTCTACTAAAAGTTCATGTTTCTTAATGTTCTACTACTACTACTACTACGGTACTTGAACATATAATTTTTTCTTTTCTTATCCATTTAGATTCGTTTATAATATAAAATATTATATAGAAATATATAGAAGTACAAAATCTTATACAAAATTAAAATATATACATTTTCATAGGATCTTACGATCCCAATCTGATCCTACGATTACGATTTTGTGAAGCCGAAAACGATCCTAAGTAGGATCTTGATTGGATCACTTGGAAGTCGAGCCGTTTTCTATTTTATTGTCGGTGATGTAGCTCGGTAGCTTTTCTAAATGAAGGTTGTAATCTTTATTTTCCTTTTGCAGATTTTCTTCTTTTAGATCTGCGGTTTTGTACTTTTATTCCTCCTTTGTGAGGCTTGTTTGTTATATATTAGCTTGGCCGCTAAAAAAAAAAAAAAAAAAAAAAAAAAAAAAAAAAAAAAAAAAAAAAAAAAAACTTGGGATTAAACATTTAAACTTGAACAGTTGGCTATGTGTAGAAGTCTACTTTTGGGTTTCTTGATACATCGTATTGGTGAGCAAGCGTTGAAAACGTTACTTTTGTAAACAAGAGTTGTCTTTGTCAATTGACTTTTTGCTGTTGCTTTGATATCTTTATGCCACTTATTCCTGTTGTCGTCCGTTATACGTATCAAACTATAGCTTTGTTTTTTAGAAGGTCACAATAAAAAACTTTACCCTTTAACAGTTAATTAACAATTCATATTTATGTAAACAAACAAGGCATTGCTATATCCTCCTACAATACCCTCCTACTAATCCTCCTACACACACAACAATATTTTATATTTTTTGTCCACTCATTCTCTCTCTGCATCTAAACCGTCAGTTCTGACACTTGTCAGGATTCTGCGAGTAGGAGGTTTTAGCAGGAGGATCTAGCATTTCTAAAACAAAAAATCTAAAGAGGTTATTCATACTCCTGATTATGATATCCCTCTAACATTTTTTTTTTTATTTTTTTATTTTTTACTTTTATACTTATTTTTTTTATTATAAAACTACGAAACAGAAAATATGAAACATAAAATATAAAGTGTGACAAGTCAAAAGTAGTCATAAAACACAAAAAAATACGGAGCAGAAAACTATAAAAGATTGTTTTGTTCTAGCTGTTAATAAAATGGGTGAAACTGCGAGTGAGAAAATACGAAACATATATATAAAGTTTAACACGTCAAACGTAATAAAAGACAATATATACTCAACAGAAACCCATAAAAACTACCTCGTCATGTGAATAAATGGGTAAAATACTGATAAGAGTGGTATAGGAAGTACCAATAACACCATCCAAAGATTTGGTGACAAATTGTGACATCAATAAAATGTGAAATGTTTCAAGTTCAATTCTTGTTAAATGCAATTTATTGACTGATCACGTCAACCTTTTAAAAATAGAAGATTTCACATAATTTAAGCATGTGTTGCGATGAGTTCAAACTTCATGAATTAGTTGAATTTTTTGACCAAAAGTTTTGACACATTGTTTACCAAAAATGAAATCTTAAAGCATAGATAATTAGAATAAACTTAAAAATTTCTTACTGCCATTTCTATTTTCTAGTAAAACAATATTTTTGAGAACAAATAAAAAACAAAAAGAATAACAATAAAAGTAAGACGAACAAAGTTAGTATGGTACTGTTAGCACCCCTTACCCCTTTCTTGATACTCATTTTATTGGCAGACTAAGGGGCTGTTTACTTTCTCTGTTAGCTAAGGACCCATGGGCCCCACCATCTTGTTAATGCGTCTGGCTGTGGAGGGGGAGCTTTTATGTGGCCTTTGTAGACAGATGAAACAAAAGATTTAGTGGGCCCCATTTGCAAAACAAATAATATAAAATAGATGGACCCTACAAATCCTCCCCACACAGCAAAAAGTAAACACACCCTAAGACAACCTTTTTACTATAATTTTTTGTTTCATATTTTTTATCTTTTACTACTTTTGACTTGCTAAACTTTATATTTTATGTTTCTTATTTTCTAAGACAGTTTTACCAACTTTATTAACATGATAAGACAGTTGTTTATGGTTTTCTGGTTCGTATTTTTTGTTTTCTACTACTTTTAAATTGTCAAACTTCATATTTGCTATTATGTATTTTTTGTTTCACGGTTTATAATAAAAACAAAATTATAAAAAAAAATAAAAAGATAAAAATTAATAGGGGTATAATTATCACAAACGAGGTTACCAATAACCTAATCCATAAAGTTATTATTTTTTGTACGAACTTTAGTTTGGTCGGATTTCGATTACATTATTCTCTTTTTACAGTACTTCGATCGAGTTTCTGAACAATGAACATTTCACCATGAATAATAGTTTTTGAAGAAACTAATTCATAAACAAACCTGTGTTTTGGTTGATGGAAATCAATACTATAATCAACTTCAATTCTAACTTTTGATCCTTCAACAAAAGAATTTAAACGTTTTTGTTTTCCTTTAAAAAGGGGCCAATCCTACCCACCAACACATATAAATAAAGGAGTTGCTTTGCACACTCTCCATTTTGATTGGGACACTCAATGTACAAGCATATAAAACACACTGTAAATAATATACAATTATATAATGCACACAGTTGAATGTCCCAATCAAATAGATGAGTGTGCCAATCAATTCTCTATAAATAACGTTGGTAATCTATTCAAAGACAAGCTTGTGTCTCATCATCTCTATCTTTTGATTTTATCACATGCAATGATCATATACGGTAATTAAGAAGATTTATCGGAACAAAATTTTAAAGGATGCATTATTTCCTGTATGAGAGGCGGGTTTGTCGTTGCATCAACATGGTGAATTATCTGTGCTTCAGAGGTCGTTATAAGTTCTCCTCAAACAAGTAGGGTGCTCATCGGTACAGTTTTTGAGTTTCTCAAGTTAGAAATTTGTCAGTAAAACCGAGATCGAGTATTATATAGAGGTAATACAGATATTAATTAATAAACTCATAGAAACAAACTAAAACATACAAAAGCCAAGAGCCACACTTTCCATAGCTTTTTTTCCCAATCCTGCATTACAGCAGCGTCTGGAGTGTTAGACACAAAAACTTAACCCCGTGTGATGCAAAAAGACCAAGGGAAAATGAAACATGATACACTGACTTTTTTGTGTGTTGAACTCAAATCTACAAGCCATACAGTCGACCTATTTCCAATGAACGGTTCTGCAAATATGCTATCATTCGTTTACATATATGTTGAAGGTCTTTCAAATGACTGTAATCATTCAAGGGATTTACATTACTTTCAGCGCTGCATCTTTCAAACCCGATCCTCAACATATGCGGAACAAATTGAAAAATATAGTCATCGGCTAGCCCATATGTTGAAAGTGCATGATCAAAATACTCCCTAAAAACCCGATAGCATTGATTGTTGTTCACAATAGGAGCATGAGTCATAACAATATTTGGGTATGCTCTTTCTGATGAACACGTTTGGGGTTCTTGAGTACTTCTATGATATGAGCCGATTGTTTCGTTGGATTCTGAAGATAATATGAATTTGAAGGTACAGCACTCTCCTAAAGGAAATGGGCAGTCTGCTCTTTCACCTTCTCCTCTTTTGTTGGCGTAACCAGGATAATCATCAATCGCGAATTTCACACGTTCAAACAATGATAAAGAACTCTGAGAAGCGAGTTCTTTAATATTCCATAAGTCAAATGGCTTTGTAGTTTTGTGGGATACATGAACTTCACCGTATGGAAGCAACATTTTACTTGCGCTCTTGAAGAAACCACACACCAGCTTTTGATGCACCCTGTAAGCATCACAAAATGAGAAATGAAGACTTTATATAAAAAGAAAAATGGTGGTTTGAAGGCACCATGAATTTACTTTATTTTGTTTGCAGAATAAAACCAATAATAATACGGAAATAAATAGCTATCATAAGAAATAGTTACAGGGGGCATACGTAATAACACGATCATCATCTTCTTTCCCATGAAAACCAGCATGTGGAAAGTTGTAAACAATGCGGTCAAACTTTCTCTCTTGTAGATCAGTATGTTGCTCCATTTCCGTTGCATCAACTCCATGTAATAACTTTGCTCCAAAATGATACAACATATCCAAGTTTGCTTGTGCTCTCTTGTACTTGTTGATCACAACAACTAACAAAAAAATAGCAAACATAGTTAATTTATCAAAATCAGGAAACCGGCTGGTTTTCATTTTCTTGTTTAAAACTAAAACTCTTCCAAGACACTCTCCAAGACACCCAATAGCTTGAATAGAACTTTTAACATGAATCTTTAGAAAGAAACATCAACAAAAAAGTTAAAACCAAAAGGCAACTCGTTTATGAATTTCAAACTTCCTAACCTCAAATCTTACAAACGGTACTCAAATTATACAGCTTGCAAAGATTTATTGAACTCAATTTATGTCCTCAACGCGTTGAGTGAGAAATGATAAAATTTTGAACTTTGGACAATCTCGAAATAAATTGGGTTGTGTGTTACTCTAAAATCAATTAGTATGTGAAACATAGTTATCAAAGTTTTACTCGTACTATAACAAGCATACATTTATAAATGACTCGTATACATTGAGAGTATATACATGTTTTATCCGCTACGTTCGACTCACTTGTTTCATTTACTAGAAAGGGGGTGTTTGGGTAACCTTATGCATTCTAAAAATTTGAAAAGTGTTTCTTTTTTATCATTGAAAATTCATAGGCCCTAAAAATATATACTTTTTCAAACACAATAAACAAGTAATCTCTTCAAAATCATCCCATCAAACAAAATTGATTCAAATTTATAGCATATGTGACCAAATACACATTTATAAATACCAAACCAAAACAGAGAAAAAAATATCGTATAAAAAGATATAAATGCCTCAAAAACTGATGACTGAAACCCTAGAAAACTATCAAGGTTTTGAAATTGGGTAAAAAAGCAGTAAAAAGAAGTTACCTTTAGAATCAAGAGAAGTGGCTACAATATTAGAAGCATTTCCAAAAACCATAGCAAGACTGCAAGAAAATGAGAAATCCCCTTCTCCAACCAGCAATATCTTATGATTCGAACTATAATGTTTTGCCCATTTTACATTTTCGCCGTAATCGTCATGCGACTTCCATGGAATTCTCGCCATTCTTGATACTGTTCGAGTCCCCTCAAGGTCTTTTGATCTTCCGTTTTTTTTATGACTAAATGGACCCTTTAGTTATGGTAACTCTGCTGCTTATAAAAAGAGTGTTTTTCATTGTTAGAAATTTAAAATGAATTTAATGGGTGTTTGGTTTGAAGGTAAAAGAATGAAAGAATGAATTTCATTCCCAATACACTTGTTTGGGTAGTGTGTTTAACTTTTGAAAATAGATATCAAACTTTCAAAACTAGTTATTTTCTAAACCAACCAAAGGTAATGGGTTTCTCTAAACCTATACCTATTCTCATATCCATAGTCATTTCTTCTACGAACCAAACACCCCAATGTTAGTGGATTATTATTCTTTTGATTAAAACTAGGTATAATAATAATACCCGTGCACGCACGGGGTTTTGACATAAATTTTTAGGTATGCATTAATACCGAATATTGTGAGTTCAAAATTAATGGCGTATTATTATATTATCTATGTTTAGTTTTGAATTTTCTAAAACTTTTTGTAATTGTTTAAAGCAAATGCACTAATATGTGAACTTTAGAAAACCTATGGTAACTCAACTAATATTGGTTGTCTAAGTAACCACCCTACTTTACAAAAAAATAAAACTATCATTTTAGATCAAGCAAAACTTCATGTTAGTGGTCATGTTGTAGTTACATTAAACAATCAAAAATAACTACAGTATAATAATGTAAGAAATCACTAATACAATAAATAAAACACACAAATCATTGTCAATAAGGTACAGTAACAACGTAAATTAAGCATAATGACTAAACCAAATCCAGATAACATATACATTTTCTTCCTTTTCTCTGAGCGTTAATGAAGTAAAATATGCTCTGTAAAATTTTAAAATGTTTTTATGGATATTCATGTATATAACAATTTCATGAGTCGTTGCTATAAGTAGAATCGGGTATATTTATTTTCATATCACAGTAACTCGTGCTTACCATTTGATATATTCTCGTTACTAATAATTTAGCCGTATTTAATATTTAAACCCGTGTACGCATAAATAAAAATTTTAAATAGAATAACATGGGTCATTATTAAAAAAAAAGTAATGGATGAAAGTCTACAACTAACAATATTAAAACTAATTCGCATATTTACCAAATTTTGTAATTTTAATGGATGAAAGTCTAAAAGCTAATACTAAAACTCATATTTTTTAAACAAAGTTAATACTATAAAGTATAAGGGTATAAAGTGTAAGGGGTTATTTGTGTTTTTCTAAAGTTATTTTATGCATATTTTTTCTTAACCAAATTTTCTCCACCAAATTTATTAAGTTTGACCAAAATCAATTTAATTTTGACTTTCTATTGACCAATCATATTGCTCGATTTCGCCTACGTGGCAAAATCGAGCTCTCCTATTGGTCTAATTTTTTTTTCAATAAGAAGGGTTTTGCAAAAACACTCTGAAATGATGTAATTCTTTTATTATATAAAAGATTGGTAACACCATCTATTATTAAATTAATATTTTTGTTAGTGCAAATATTATAATATTTATTCTATACGATCTCTTATGTTTCGTTGGTGACAAGCAGGGGCAGAGAGGATAGGGTATCTAGCAGGTGCTAGGCGTCCCCTAAGCAGTCCATTGAGCCCAAATATTACATAACCTATGTAGCACAAGATGGTGGAACTAATGATTCGGCCCCTCCCAACTCCCAAGTATTATACGCTATTTAGTTTTAATGTAAAAAAACTTCACATTGTCAATTCTCTGATTCTCTCATAACCATCCGATAAGGTATGGAATGCTTTTATTATTTAGTTTTCATTAATGATCACATTTACTTCGCTTTGTTTTGTATTCTTTAAATGATTGAATTGTACGGAGAGTTTTTGTAAAACCTTTAATACTCACTTGATAACTATAATTGCTTGTATATTTAATGTTTGTTATGTTTTTATTCACTAATTGTAAAAAAAATTAATTGTATAAATTTCAATCGAGAGTTTGTGTAGTAAAATTGTAGAGCATTAATAAGAAGTTAAGTAGTTTATCACTCCTAATTCTAAGTTGCAAATTAGCAAAGTTTATGATTATTAACTTGTATTTTACTTTTGTTACAAAAAAATTATGATTTTAGGTTCACTAAGGAGTCGTGAGTAAGAAGAGAACCATAAAGGATGTTTTCGTCAATTTTTTGTCAATTCCAAAATTCTAATTAAGATTGATGAATTATGATGTAAGTCAATTTAGTTTAAGGCATTACTTTTTATTTTATTAGATATTTTGGTTCNAAAAAAATATTTCAAAAAAAAAAAAAAAAAAAAAAAAAAAAAAAAAAAAAAAAAAAAAAAAAAAAAAAAAAAAAAAAAAAAGAAGTTGCCCCCTCTAACTTGAAATCTTGGCTCCGCCCCTGCTGACAAGCATGTAACTTGTAGTAAATAACGTAAAATGTGCAAGTTACTCGTAACCATATTTCATCTCAACATATGTTTCTCAACACTTCTCGACGTCACGAGTCCTCTTGTGCTTCAACACAGGTTCGTATATGTTTGTTATGTTGCATTATGATGAAACCATTTAACAAAGCCAACATTGAGAATGTTTAAAATACATTTCAGAGTTATTAAGTATGTTAGGTCACCATTTTACAACATAAACACTATAGAAACTTAGAGAGAGAAAGTAAGTAGAGAGAGAGAGAGTGGAAGGAACTCTATATGAAATGAAATGATAACAATGATATTGCAAGAGAACCAACAACCTCCTTGGAGGGTTACATCACTATTTATAGTGCTAGCCTAGGGCAACTTACATCTTTCACATATTAGCAATATTGCCACCTAGACTTTAACAAAACATGTAAACTTAACATAAATGTCATAAAAACATTCATAAAACTAAACATAATAATATACTAAAGCAACCTATTACAAAACTTAATGACCGACACTTCATAATAATAAAATACGATCCTAACAATCTCCCCCTAAGGGTCGGTCATCAAAGGTTGCGCGACATCAATATCTTTACTTCATAATCTTTGACTTTTGTTGCTTCAGATGTCATCAAAAAATCTTTAAATTGTTGTTGATCTTTGTTCGTTGTTCTTTGTTGTAGTGATTCATATGATGGTATCATCTGCCTTTGGACACTCCTTTTGTCTCCGATGGATTACCGCCTTTCCAACATGCTCATACATCTTTGACTTTGCTTCAATTTGCGTTGGTAGTTCACTTTTCTTTTGATGGGGATTCTTTGTTGTGGAATCTTTCTTTGACTTTTCTTGCATCGATCTTTGGTGAGAACTTTTGTTGACTTAGAGATGTATGTATGAACATGTGGAAACCGTGTCACGATGGTGGTTGTAGCTGCATAAAATTTCATTAGTAATAAACAACCGGTACTTACAGGTTCGGAATTAGAGATTGTTAACAGCATAGTGTGAAAACTCTCTCTAACCCTTACCAAGGCCGTTCCTAATCGGATACCCCTGAAGGAGCTTACATAGACATACCGAAGTACACCAACGATTAGGTGAGTCGCTGGAGATCACCCCACGACTGTAGACCAAGTTGAGACTACTGCGAACACTAAGCGTAACCCACAAGGAGTTACCGAAGTGACCTGCTGTCAGGGCTGTTTGATGTTGACCCTGGCAGGATTTCCATTCAGTCATTGAGAAATACATAAGTAATTCCTCTCATAAACGTTCTTGGCAGATTGCTAAGATCTGCGTAGGACTTGATAGTTTACAACTGGCGTCCATTGATGTAGAATCGCTAGTGTAAGAATATTAAGTGTTCATAAGAGATCTTTGATGTATCTCGAGGCTCTAGACTCGATAAGTGCACATTTGGTTCCTATGCGGAGATTAGGGAGAGGTCTCCTGTTTCTATATCAACCATCTCTAAGAGAAGGTCGATAGATTACACCGGTTCCCCGTGAGAATGAAACAAGCTCTTTTGAGAGAACTTGAGTGGCTAGAAGGTTTAGTGCAGTGCGTCACTGGGTCCATGACGTCTTGTCTTCAATACCGGTGTTGCCTTAGCAACAACCAGTAGCATATGAATTGTACCCGGTGTCTGCCCTAAGGTTGAACAAATGGAGGGCTATTTCTTTTCACCCTTTTCTTTACTTTTCTTTTTAATTTTTCAACCCCTTCTTTCCCTTTCATTCTTTTCTCCTTTTTTTTTTTTTTTTTTTTTTTTTTTTTTTTTTTTTTTTTTTTTCATATCATACCTAAGGACTCTAATTCTCTCTATGTGGAGTTGTCCCTTGGGTATCTGGCGGGATCATAGGACGGTTTTCCCTAACCTTAGTCATAAACTCCTTGACTATCCTATTGTTGCCATTAGAACCAAACGTTTGGAATTCTCCTCAAAGTGTTTATGATAATGAAACATATTTGGGTTAACACTTGAGGGTTTTAATTTCATTTGAAGGACTCCCCCTTCCACATGTGCTCGTAGTATAATTTAGAAAATTGCACATGCGGGGAGGGTGAAGCACTTTTGAGTTGATCCAGTCTGAATAGACAATCCCCGAGGGAACAGTTTACGTGTGTATAGTTAAAGAGATCCATTATCAGCTTTTAGGTGACAACTAGCTCTAATAACCATCTTGATGTTGTTAACACTTCTTGAAAAGAAGGTTAGACCCGTCATAGTTCATGTCTAATCAGAGTTCCTCGAATTGGTACATTCTACTTAGACACAGTCCTTTCGATTACAGACATTTAAATTTCGTCAATTCGAGGGTTAAATCTGAGTCGAGCTCACACGAGATATAACTTTTCCATCATATTTTGATCACTTTTTCATTTCTCCCCCTCAAAAATAGCATACCAAATGTTATTTTTGTTAAACTTTTGATTGAAATATGCCTTTTTGAGTCTTATGGGGAGAATCCAACAAGAACATTTTCATTTGAACAAAAGATCTTTCAAGTACTCCCCCTCAAATAGTGAACAAACTCTTTGAGATTTTGAATACGAGAGGGAATGCTTGTTCTTTTGAGCAGAATTGGAAAGCTTTGAAAATTTTGATTAATTATACTCAAAAGTAAGAAGCTTTCGCTCCGTGTTTAAGGATTGAGGCACTGATGCGTACCTCAGGGTCCTTTCATTACAAGCACGGGTTGTACATTGTTATGTGTGCACAAACCAAAGTTATAATTATTGAAAATGATAATGAAATAATTTAGAATGTTGTACCGAGTTGAGCAATCAGAGTGAGGGATGATCTGGACGACGATAAGTGAGAATGTTCGGAATTGGTGCCCTTCCTCCAACCAAGCTTTCCAATCTACGAATATGATCTCTGAACTTCAATCGATGGTCAATCCTATCCATGAACTTTAACGCTTCTCTTACATAATGCTTTGTCCAGCCTACATTAATCCCCCCATCGTGTTTCTTGAGCTTTTCATCCAGCTTTATTTTGATGAACTTAAGTGTCTGATCCCCAAACTTGTGAGTCTCATCATATCTCATGAATTTCTTGGCCTTTCGTTTGTTGATGAACACCACCCCAAATGGTTTCTTGTTGAACGTGTAAGGTATCTTATTAGGGATGCCCGGAATTTGCTTTTGTGGTTCAGTGAAGTTAAGTGCCTTTTGATAACTTTCAACTCCTAATTGCGTGTCCTCAACTCTTGCCCGGATGATAAGTTGGCGCGTAAAGAGCAGAAGTGAGTTGATGATGTCATACTGAAGGCTGCCGGGCAGATTCTGAATTTTGCCTTGAACCTTAAGTAAGTACATATCTTCAATGTCGTTTAGATTCAATCGGTGAAAGTCAGCCTCACTGAAGGAATACAATTTATCATCACTTCGTCGGATTACAATTTTGTCGAGAAAGTTGTACCCAAATCTTCTTTCTGTTTCTGGAACTTCTTTGATCCCAAGAATGCTGTGTTTTGAGAAAACCTTGTCTTTTGATTTGAACGTCAACTTCCATTTGTAGAACCATCTGCGCATCTCTGGCCAGTGAAGAGTACCCAAAGCTGCTTCGACATTATATTTGGAGACAGATGTTGAGTACAAACCTCTCATTTGTTCTTCAAGATCATCGAGAGGATATGAAGCGGCTTTGAACTTGGTGAGAGATGAAGCATAACGGTGTGCAGGATCGGTGTTGCCATGAATGAGATATTTAAGATCATTGTTGAAGAAATACTCCTTTGGAATCTTTGGATGGTTGGGAGGACCAATGAGAGGTAAAGGTTGAGAGAAGTCTTGAAACTTAAAGTCATCAGGATCAGTTCCAGGGTAAATTCTATCCCACAAAGGCCTCTTTTCCCACGTAATATTCTCAGACAGTGCACGCACGACTTCATCAACATTGTATTCAAATTCAAGTTCACTTCTAGTACATGTCTTGAATTCTGTGAAACCTGCTTTCCGAATATTTACTAAGTCTGAGAGTTGAAGTTTCTGGGTCTTCATTATATTCTTGATCCGTTTTGTGAAACCGATAATTGATCCTTCAACGGGTACACCTGACTCGGGAACATCTGGATGAGCATCAACCATTTCATTAAACCAGTTGTATGTTGGAGCAGAAGGGTCAATCCATTCTGGAGCTGGAAGAACTGGTGCTTCCTTTGGTGGTTCAGTGATGTTGGCAGGTAGATCTTGTGGGACTTCATATTCGGAACCTTGAGCATCCAATTCCTCATTTTCTTCCAGTTGAACATCATCCGTAGTTTGCATCAGAATTTCATCTGTAGCTGGAGTACTGGTCCCTGCTGTCTGAGGTCTAGAAGTGGAGCCAGACGTTCTTTTACGCTTATCTTGCGGTTGTGGATGATCATCTGGATCAGAATCGTCACGGCGGCGCTTGGAGGACTTAGTACGCTTGCAGGGTTCATCCTTCTTAGCAGCCCTTTTCATCGATTTGATCAAAGCCTTTCTCAGTTCTTCCTCATCTGGATCATTAACAATTACTTCCAACAGCTTTCCCTTGAGGTCACTAGCAGATGGTTTAGATGGTAGAGTCTGAACGGTTATCGGAGTTGTCTGAAACGTCTGTGTCACAATCCCTTCAAGATTATCTTTAACGTACTGTTCCACGGTTGCTGGGAGTTTGTCACGAACATACTTCCTAACTTCTCCTGGTAATCTTTCCTTGACTCTTTCATTCATAGCTTCGTCAATGTTGTAGACCTTGAACTGTTCGAATTCTTGTTGTTGTTCCGTAAACTGCTTCTGTAGTTTCTGAAGTTGTTGTTGTAATGATCTCAACAGACTTGGATGAACGACCGTTTGTGATTCTTGGGTTTGCTGAGGGGGAAGTGGTTGGGTCTTTGAATGCTGATCTTGAGACAAAGTTACTTGAGGTTGTTTGACTGAAGTAGTAATAGGAACAATCTCGTAATCTCCGGTGATATCAACATTTGTGTCATCTGTTTCTTGATCATCGTTCTGATCATCATCATCACTACCGGTTTCATTATCACTTTCATTTTCTTCATCATCCGATTCTTCATCAGTTTTCTTTTCCTCATCACTTACTTCTTTTACCCTTTCATCACTGCTTTCAGTTTCTCCTTCTGATTCTTCATTGACAGCTTCTGTATCTTCCCTTTCTTTGTCGCTTTCCTGTGCTTCATCATCAGTAGACTGTCTTTCAGAACTTGTGGACACTTCTGCCTTATCTGAATCATCTTTTACTTGATCAGTATATGAGATTGTTTGAGAACCGGATTCCTCAGACTTATCTTCATCTTCTTCCTTAGATGGCTGAATCTCTGTTTCGACATCTTTAGTGCCAGACCCTTCACCTTTCTTTTTCAGCTTGGCTATTCTTTCCTCTTCTGAACGTTTACTTTCTGGTAATGTTAGTTGCAGTTGTTCCTCTTCTTCAGATTCGGATATTGGTGGAGTTCCAGCTTTTTCCTGAGGTTCTTTGCCCTTTCCCTTTGCTTCTTTTTCCTTTTTAATCTTAAGAATCTTTTGTCTAACAGTTTCTTCCTCAGCTTCTTCATCAGACGGTTCATCACGAATGTTATGCTTTCTTTTGGGTTGACGAGTCACCTTCTTTGATCTAGACTTTGGAACTTTCGTGCTCTTTTCTACACCCTTGGCTGCTGTTGTGGTTTTCTTCATGGTTAAACCGACCGCATTTTATCTTTGGGCATCATCATACATCTCGAATGCTTTGGTATTACGAACCGCATCAGTTAAGAGTATGTCAGGAATTCTCATCCCTTGATTCGTGGTGCTGGTTTTCTGAATTCTAGCTTGAGTATACATTTGATCCAAAGCAATTGTATGTTCTTTATCCTCCCATCTAGAATCAATCTCTGGATATTTGTGCATGAAGTAACCAATGAGAAGCTTGGTATAACGACCGAAGGGAATTGTTGATGATGTTGATTCATGAAATTGACGGCATTGAAGAATCATGTCTTCCCAAATTAATTGAGCATAGTCAATAGGTTTAACTTTGACAACCCCCCAGTAGATTTGCATGAGTTCAAGTGATGGGTGTTCGTGCCCAGTTGCTCTGCCAGTTACACAGTTGGTGAGGATAGAGTATAGGGTGAGCCACGGTTGTGGTATGAATTTATTGTCGATCGAGGATAGATTGGTAAGTTTCTTCTTTGATTCATCATACCCAAGTTCACGAAGTAATCTGATAATCTCTGACAATGAAGGTAATGGAGTGAACTTCTTGATGTTTCTGGTGCCTTCTGCGGGTAAACCAAGAACTAAGCGGAGGGTTTTAACATCAAACTGAATATCTTTGTGATCAATACGAGTTCCCATAGTTTTTTTGTTTCTGCTAACTTCAAGATTATTCCAGAACTGGGTCAAGTAGACTTCAGGTACTGAGCATGAGTCTGTGAGGATGTGTCGAATGAAATGATGCTTAAGAATTTCCACAATGATTTGACAAGTTGGATGGCACGGGAGTTTCTCAAGATCAATCTTCAAGTTAGACTTTCTGACATTTCTTTCTTGTCCTTGAATCAACTCATGTCTTGGAGTAGTGCCTTGAGACATCTTGAACCTGAAATACATCAATAACAACCAACACATACAGTATGGTGATATTTATGTTAGGTTACATTTCAAAATCCAAGAAGTCATCTTAATAGATTAGTGTGACTAAAGAATAAGATGAATTACAGAAACATGCACATCTATTAAGTATCAATCTCAAGAAAACCATATTCGACAAGCATACACATATAAGTACAACTAGACATGTAGAACAAAGCATACTCGATAATATTAATCAGATATGTGTCATACTCGATAACTTCAACCCATACTCGATAATATAAGTATCTTCCTTACTCGATAACATAGACATGTTACTTACTCGATGAATTTTGAAAAATTTGGGCATATGTAGCGAACTGCAAAAATCCCTATAATTAAAAACGTTTAATTATATATTAATCTCTGTCATTATTTTAATCACCATTTTTACGGAAAAATTTGAAATTTTTCTTATTATATTAAATGGTCATGATTACGATATTGCAAAATTCACCGAAAAGAACGATCAGCAACTGTAGTATGCCATAGAT